>SJYC01014838.1:0-13874 GCA_006408675.1 Madoqua kirkii
AGCATTGAGTCTTAATCACTGGACTGCCAAGGAAGCCCCCGAAAAGTTTTCATTTTAGTTGTCTATTTATGTTATTGTGTATTAAAAAATATAACTAGCTCATCAAACTGATGTCACATATATAAGTGCTTAGGGTCAGGAGAGGAGGGAATATATATTTTAAAAACTGAACAAGTTTAAAGAAATACACAAAGTATGTAATAGTAGGGCTGAACACAGGGCAAACGCTCTGAAATGGTACTGAAACAATGGTAGTCTAAAAAAAACTCTTCCAAAAATATTATTTTTAATCGTGTCATCGTGTTTGTTGCATGGATGATATAGCATGACTCAGTCTCCCTTGATGAGCCATTGGGCTGTCTACAACCAGGGTTTGTTATCCTGGTGAATCTCTCCAGGGCCCAGTTGGTGTCCTCCTTGCCACTGCTGGCCTGGGATGGCTCACAAAGCAAGAGGAAGTCGCCAGAGAAAACCTGTCTAGCCATCCTCGAAAGCAGATTCCCTTGGAAAAGGTTTGCTTGTGTTAAGTTCAGGATATGAATTTACCTGATGGGGGCACTGGAATATATTTTAAAGCTACATATTCTCTTGGTAAGGCAAGAGAAACAAGGGGTGGCCAGGAGTCACGAAGGGTGAAACCATTTCCCTTCCCCTCAGTTCTCTTGCCCTCCTCCTTGACTCTCTCCAGGACTCATAACCTGATGAGTCCTGAAATGGGGACAGCAAAACTCGGGCTCTTCCCAGAAGAAATCTCTTTTATTGCAGTCACTTCCTTCCACTCCCGCCCCAAGCGAATGGGCTCAGAACAGCAAGCCCACTTTGTGAAACCAGCTCTGAGAAGGACAGAAATGCCTGATCTGTGTTTAAAAGGCAACACGATGTATTTAGAAATAACCTGCTTTCAGGAAATTCAGAACAATCTTCTTAAAGTTCTGCTGGAGCTAGCCAATTTCTCTTTTAGGGTCACTTGTTTGTATTAATAGAAATCCATCTGCATAAAGTGACAGTCTACGTTCCTGCTCCCCCGCCTGTCACCAGATGGAGACTTGGTCAAAGTGGGATGCTGTCTTTCACACAGATGCCAGCATATATAAAAAGACAAGTTATTGGTGGAAATTATAATAGATGGAGATTAGGACCATTCTAAAACAGACTTGGATCTCTGCTTTTGACACAGGAAATGTTGTTTACACCATTTCAGTGGGATTGCCAAAAATATACCAGTTCCACGCTAAAGATAATTACTTACACTACTTACTAACAGATAATGCATCCTTCTGAGTAAGTTTGAAAAAAAATTTAAAAAGAAACTCTCCCAGTTAACACTTATTTATTTATCCCTTTTTACTCACCTTTCCTTGACTATGGGGAGATTTTTTTTTTTTTTTTTCAATTAAGAAGAGCAAAAGTAACAGAAGTGAGCAAGTGGTGGTGGGCTGCTCAGGAGCGTGGTCACTGGAGTACAGCTCTTCCCCTCCCCCATCACTTCTAACACCAGGCCATCGGCTCTGCCAAGCCAAACACCCATGAGCAGCTGCGTGCAAATGATGTCTGAAGCTCTGAGTTCTGGCCAAGAAATGAAGGCAAATGATACAAGAGATTTCACCACCATGGCCTGGACAAGCACCTGCGAATCAAAATCAACCCCATAGGTCAAGGACCAGAAAGCAGCTGATCCTGGCAAGAGTGTGGAACCTTCTTTCAACCCCTTTTTATAGCACAGCTAGAAGTCACCGCCCTTTTTGTTACCTGCAGGATCCTGCTCTCCAAAGACACCACTGATTTTCAGGTGCCTCCTAGGTACCAACCAATATACAGCCTCCCTTGTGTTTTCCCAGGTCCTTGCCTGGCTTCTCCTGGAGTTTCCTGGTCTATTTTCCAGACTCCCCTACTCAGTAGGATCACAGCCTACTTGTACAGAGCTTTTGTGACCCATCCAGAACTGAACAGCCCTTTGTTTCCTCTCATCTGAACCTTTTTTGGAGGATCCAGAATTGGTTAGAATTAATTACCTTTGACCACAGACACCTGATGTCAACAGCTTAGCCAAAGAGAGGGCCATTTTTCTTATATGACTGGAGCTCCAGAGGGACTCCTAGGCTCCCTCTGAAAGTGCCCAAGGTCCTCATGGATGACCTGCTTTACCATCCTTATGGTTTGATTTTCATCTTTGCGGTGCAAGGGGACTTTTCTACCCCCAGAACTCAAATCTATTTCCAATCAGGTTGAAAGATGAAGGCAAAAGGCCTAAGTCATGGAATCTGTCCTTTTTATTTTATCAGGAAAAGAAAAAACTTCAGATAGGGTGTCACCCAAAAGCCTTAGCTTTCAAGCTATTGGCCAATGCTGAGTACCTTGGTCACCTCTAACATTAAGAAAACCTGGGGAAGTGATTGTGTTAACTGGGTACTCTGTGGCCCCAAAAGAAATTCTGGCTCTGTAATAATGAAGAAAAGGAGAATAATATCTATTGGGCACAGTGGTAAATAATCTGCCTGCCAGTGCAGGAGACACAAGAGATGTGGGTTCAATCCCTGGGTCAGGAAGAGCCCCTGGAGAAGGAAATGGCTCCAGTATTCTTGCCTGGGAAATCCCATGCAGAGAGGAGCCGGGTGGGTTCAGTCCACTGGGTGGCAAAGAGTCAGACACAGCTGAGCAACTGAGCACAGGCGCAGCATTTCAACAGTGATGTCCACCGCAAAGCAAGCTCGAGGGAAACGCTGGACAATTTGGAGTGACGATGCGCCACGTGCTTGACTTCCTGTGTCACCTCCCCCTGGTAGCTCTTACACTCACTTCTGATCAGGATTTTCTTGACATTGGCAGTGACTGGAATATCTCATCCCTCTAGATATGACTCACTGACCCACTGGCTTCCTCCTTCAGCGGTCAACCCCAAAGCTAATCCAGTTCTGTGACCTCTATCTTCTTTACTTTTCCAACCAGTCTCATGCAAGCTCATATCTTGTGGCCCGTACTGTATGATTTATGACAATACCGGGTCTCAAACATGGTGGAAAGGGAGAACTGGAGGAATCCGGAAATACTGGGAGTGAGTAAGTATGAGTAACAAACAAAAGTCTCCATTTATCTCTAATTCTTCATCCCAACCACAGAGGAAATTTTTGGGCTTGTTTCTCATATGTCCTGCCAAAATTTTCTAACCCTTTACAAACATATATAGTTGAAAGTTTCTGAGTGTAACACAAATGGGAGTACAACTAAACATCTGTTCCCTAATGATATTTTTCAAATGAACAATGTATCTTGAATATTTTCCCAGACCAGTACACAGTGATCTACCTGATTCTGCTTGGTGTTATATTATATGGATGTATGGAAATTTCTTAGACTCTTCTCCCTACTGAAGGACATTTAACTTGTTTCCAGTTGTTTACCATTACCCACAAAGGTGCAATGAACAGCTTTCTACAATGGACTTTAATCACCTGTATGAATACGTGTGTTGGACAATTTCCTGTAAGTATAACGAAAATTCACATTTATTGAAAAGAATGAAATTGGGACTGTCTCAGAAATTTTGGTTGCATAGTCAGGATAATTAAAACTATTTTCTGCTCACAAACAGCCATGTAGATCTAAGTGAGAAGTGATTTCCCATTCACTATCAGCTACAATTGAAAACTCAAAGGAAAATTTCCCTCTCATTTGGTTTCTCCTTAGGGAATATTTAAGCAATATTCCTACCCCAGAAAAAATCTGCAAGTTAATAAAAAATTATAAGATTTCTTAGTGTTATACTTATGCAAAGTGTGGGGCATGACTAGGTATGGAGATCTGAATAATTCAAAAGAAAAAATAAACCAAAACACTTGGCCTGAAAATAGCCAGAAGATTGAATCAAAAGTGTTGTGGGCTTTCTTTTTGTTATATTGTACTTATAGTTGCCAATCATACAAAATAATATAGGAAATTTTGGAGGAAAATATTATTGCAACAGTAAAAGAAACTTGTATATAACCAAATATATATTTTTAAGTTAACATTAAAAGAAACTTACATATATCACAACATACAATTTTAATTTGTGTAAGTTTCTTGATAAACAGGAAATTTTGAAGAAATTTTATTCTTGCTGTAGGTCAGTCTGTGATCCTGGTCTCCTATACATTTACCTCCACCATTAGGAGTACATTTATGTCACGGTTTCACTGGACAAACCCATTAATTTTTCTTTCCATTCCTCATTTTGTAAGAATGTGTGCCTGTGTGTGTACATACCAATTTTAAAGAGCCCTACAAAGGCAATTATTTTCAAGAGCCAAATGGAGAGCTCGTGGCATCAGCAATGTTAACTCTTGCTAGAGTAATACATTGTCCTGTGTTGAAGTTAATAAATATTAAGGCCAAAGGTATAAAATTAGATGTAAACTTCCAAAGTTATGGATTGTTTAACCCTGATCTTAGATCAAGACAGAGAGTAGACTGGAGACCTCTGGGGGGAAAAATTGTTTTAAAAGGATTTAAAAGAGAGAAAATGATATTCAATATTTTATAATAACCTATAAGGGAAAAGAATCTGCAAAACACCCAAAACTAACACAACATTGTAAATAAACTATACTTCAATTTTTTAAAAGATCCTCCAAAAAATGAATTTAAAAGAAACAGTGAACAAAATTTTCTGTCCACATCAAAAGCCCTTTCATGATGTCTCCAAGCATTTGTTGAAACCAGAAGTATAGCATTTCATAGCATATTTCCTAAAGCTTTGTATTTCTCTGTCATGCTCAAGGCCTATGGAATTATAGCTATTTCTTTCACCTGTCCTGGTGTTATGTAAAAGTAAACGCTTTACCTTATTCATCTTTGTTCAGTGTCTCCTTTTATAAAGATGAATGATGACCTTGTGACTTCTGAACACCAGTGATAGGTTATTTCAGGGCTTTTTTCCTCAATAGAGCAGGCTCTCTCTTTTTTGAAAAATCTTTTATCTATTTTGGAGTTAAGCATTGGCAGTATTACCCTGTCCCTCTTACTTCTGGAATGACTAAGAAAAAAAATCAGCTTCTTAAAAGGATTATCTTTTTAGTTTTTTTTTTTTTTTAATCCTTAAACTCTTCATACTTTCCCAGCTTTTTTGTTTCTATTTGCATCTGAAATCTGTTTTACTTAGTGGCCGGTTGATATGCATTCCATTTTTGTTTCCAGAGTTACTAGCATCTTCATCATCCTTTCACAAGTAGAAACACTGAGGCAGCAAAGGCAAGGGCTTGGCAGCACCCTTAACTCAGTTTTTGAAAGAACTGATGAGCGCGTGAGATGCTGAGCGTTTCTTTCCAACCATACTTTCCCTCTTGGTTCATAACTGATTCCCTCTGAACTTTGGTGCTTCAAGTGAAGGGGTTATAAACAGTGAGGAGCTGGTGAGGCAGGAGTGGCTGCTGTATCCAGCTCAGGCACTCAGGAAGGGCTAGTCGAACATTAGGGTAACATTCCGAGGAGCTCCTTAATCTTCTGGGAGGAGAACAGCCACTTCAAGGATGTTAATCAACCAATCTCTGGCCTTCTATTCTTTCAGTAATGCTATACTTGCAGCACTGAACTAGAGGAAATGGGAACCCCAGAAGGAGAGCCGAAAAATAACTATATTCTAGTCTGGTTCAGTGAGTGTGGGACTGGAACAGCCTCTTAATCTCTTAGTATTCTACTTTGTAAAATTAGTTTGGTCTTTTGGTTTTGGGTTTCTCTTCCTGTCCTGTCTATATGCTGTGATTCTTCTGAGGATGAGTAAATACCAAAGAATTGTGAAAAATAATTCTAAGAAATATCAGTGATCTTTTTGTCTTCTAACTTTTGTATCATTTGCTAACTAAAAACTTATTTTATCAAGCAATGTAAAAAAATAAAAACAATTCATATACTCTTAATGACTGGTAGCATTTTAATCAGTTTGGGAGGAAAAAAATGGTATTCTCTCAGATAGTTCATAGTATTAATAAGTACATTTAAGTCACCATGATTGACCCTGGTGGTAACATTGAAGGTGAGTAACAACTAACAACCTCTGTCCTCAAGTATCAATACTAAACATGCTTGTGGCTAAATCTAAAATGAGTACAATGATTTGATATGAAAATTCAGAGGAGGGGGAAACTGCTCTTGGTGGGAAGATCTGGGAAGTCTTGATGGAGACCTTCACTTGCTGGTACACACTAAATATTCTGCAGAATGAGTAAGGTTGCATGTGAACTAGACCCTTGAGGACAGGCAGAAAATTAGTCATACTCAGTTGAGAAAGTAGGAGATCAAGGCAGAGGCAATGGTATGAACAAAGGTGTGATATTTTAGACATATACAAGAGTTAATGTCCAGCTGGGTGTCCCAGGCCCTAGAGCCCTCCTCACCTGAAGCTGTGTCTCTCTGACCTCTAGCCCCAGATTACTGGATGAGCTCTTGGCCCCTGGGTGTCCACATGCACTTGTGTATGTGCACATGTGTGTGAATCTGATATTCAGCTGCTAATCAAGCCTTGACTGCCTTGTTTCTGAGCCCCACCCTAGTACTATCTCTAGATTTCTTCCCCATTTGCTGAACCTGAACCCATACTGAGTCATCAGCATGCACTCCAGACTCTCTCAGATGCAAGCACCACCTCAGTCTTGGTCCTTCAGCACTTTCGAGACACTGATCCACTTCCTTATGACCTCCATGGCTTCTGAGATGCTCACAGTCCTTCACATCACTTTGCCCCTGTGTGTGATGTGTCATTTTTCTCCTAACAGCTTTCAGGATCCTTTTTTAATCCTTGGTTTTCAGTAGTTTGGTTATGATGTGTCAAGCGCAGTTGATTTTGAGTTTAACATACCTGGACTTTGCTGAGCTACTTTAATTTCTAAGTTTATGTCTCTCTCCAATTTTGGAAGTTTTCAGCTCATATTTTCTTTCTGTCCCTTTCTGGAATTTCCATGACATATATGTTAGACCTTTCAATATGGTTCTATAGGTCCCTGAGGCTCTCTTTTCCTTTTATTATTTCTCTCCATTCTTCTAATCAGATAATTTTTTATTCATCTTTCTTCAGGTTCACTGATTCTTTTTTTCCCCTGTCATCTCTATTCTGCTGTTGAGCCTATTCAGTACCTTTTTAAAATTTCAGATATTTTTTTTTCAATTCTATACTAATTACTTCCCTTTTATAGTTTCTCTTTCTCTGCTAAGAACTACTTTCTGTTCATCGCAAGTATTTTATATTTATTTTATAGATCATAGTTATAAAAGCTGCTTTCAAATTTCTACCTGGAAGTGTTAACGTCTAGATCATCTCAGTGTTGACCTATGTTGCTTCTCTCTCCCACTGCGGGTTGGTCACGTTTTTCTGGTTCTATGTGTGTCTGAGTAACTTTGCCTTGTCAGTGGCCATCATGAGTATTATGTCATGTAGATTCTTGTTCTCATTCTCTGGAAAGTGTTGATTTTTAAAATTTGTTTGATTCAGCAGGTAATCAACCTCATTCGATTCAGATTGAAAGTTCTATTTTGCCTTTCATGGGCGGTGCTTCTAATCTCAGTTCAGCTTTTAAAGCCTTTAGTATGCTGCTTTGAGTATGTCCCTTGTGTGTGCCACTTAGGGATTAATGAGAGTCGGGCTGTGGTTTACATATCAGTTCAGTTCACAAAGCCTTGGCTATGTCGGTTTGAGTCTGATCCACACATGCACTTGTGTAGGTTCAAAAACAGAATTATGGATCCCCTTGTATAGTTCTCCCTTCTCCACATTCTCTGGCCCATAAAACCCCCTTTTCCAGGTCTCAGTCTAAAAAGCTGGAATAGCAGTTTAGTTTTAGGCACCTGCAATGCTGACCCCTTTCCAGTTCTGTACTTGGGGTCATCCTCAGGGCAAAGCCAGGGTAAAAAAAGACCTGAGAAATTAATTCACTTGCAGGTCACTTCAAGTTTTAACTCTTTTTCTCCAACCCCTGCCTGCTTAAGGTTGATTTCCAGAGTTCTCAGATAATTACTTTGTGCTCTGTCTAGAGTTTTTAGCTGCAATCTGCCAGAGAGGTAGGCTTGCCCTACTCTGCCAGAAAAGGAGTCTAAGTTCATGTGGGAAAGAACAGTTTCAGGAAGCTTGGAGAAAAGAAAAAGAAGAGAGCAGGATGGAATTTTGGTATGGAGGCAGGGTGGAGAGAGGGAAGTTTTAGAGAGAAGAACTTACTTAAAATTCACAAGCAGAGACAGAGACCCACAGGAGAGAGAAAATAAGAAAAATGACATGCCTCAAAGATGAAACTTTGCTAAAAGATGCTAAAAGGACTCTGAAAATTAGGTGCATACAAGCAGATCATGGGATAAGGTTGAAGGCCGAAGAAATCATCTGCAAGGGAATGAATTTCTCAGGTTTCTTTCTTTTCTGTTTGTTTTTTTTTTCCTTTTCCTTGACTCTGATCTCTGAACTATCTCAAGCACATAGGTGGAAGGGGAGTTCTGAGGCATCAGCTGCTAAAACTCAGATAATAACCCATTTTTCCTGATCTGAAAAACTGAGTGAAAGGGTACTTGTGGGCCAGAATGTGAAGAGGAGAAAGTCATGGAAGGGGATCCATAATTCTTCTTAAGATACATATGGTCAGATTGGGGAATCAAGAAGGAGGAGATGAGATTCAGGGCAAAAATGGTGGGTGTGGCTTTGAGTAAACGAAGGATGCTTTAAAAAAAAATTATTTACTTATTTGGCTGCCTGGCATCTTAGTCATGGCACACAGAGTCTTCACTGTCATGCAGGATTTTTCATTGCAACACATGGGTTTGTGGTGAAGGGACTCCAGAGCGTGCAGGCTCAGCAGCCGCAGCTCGTAGGCTCAGTTGCTCTGCATCCCCCACCAGGGATAGAACCTGTACCCCCATATTGCAAGACAGATTCTTAACCACTGGACCACCGGGGAAATCGCAAGGATGCTTTTTGTCTCTGAGATGGATAAAAGGAGTTGAGAATAAATGAGGATCCCCAGAACACTGGGGTGAAGAGAAAGGAAGCCAAGTTGGCTGATATCTTACCTGCTGCTGAGAGCACCTGCCAGGAAGGAGGGGGACCAGGCTGACGAAGCCTTTGGCTAATCAAGGCCTCATGAAGGGACTTCAACTTGGTTGCTGTGCTAGCTCCATTTCCTCTCTGACTATAAACCACCACAGTTCCCATAGGAGCTAAATGGCCGGGCAGAACTTGTCAGGGCACAACTCGGTCTAAACTTGGGTAGCATGTGCACTGCATATTCTCTCCATTTCTAGAGTTGAAAATGGCTTTGGAAAAAAAATCATACAATTATAATATGTGGACCGCAGAAGAAAGAAAAGTTAGCAATGTTCTGGGAATCCTGCCCAGCTCTTTTATGATTCTGAGTAGTAAAGTTACAACATGCCACATGCAAACTTGTTTGGCAGAGCATGTGCTGAAGTGTGTGTGCTTAGTCAAGGCCTCTCACTCATCTATTTCATTTTTTGCCAGCATCCCCATTATTAATGAAGAGCGACTGAGCCTCATGGCAGGTTTGAGTTAGTTCTGATGTAATCGTCCATTATCTCGCTTGTAATTGCTTTCAGGCAGTTCAGATGCCTCCCTCCTGTTCCCCGAGATTTGACTCTCCGCACTCCGGTTCTTGGTGAGCCAAAATGCCAAGTCACTTTAGACCAGGTTTCTTTCTGCCTTTCTTCTCTGTATATGAAACTGTGGACCCTTCCATGTGGAGAGAAAAGTCATTTAGAGATTTAACGTTGATTTCATTTCTATTAATCACGGTACAATATCAACATTTTCCTCCAGGCAAAGGTACAAATGACACATTTTTTCCATGTGTGGTTGTGCGTGTGTATGTGCTCTAAGATTGTTTTTATTAAAACAAAGCCAGATCTACTTCCTGTGAGACTCAATGTTTTGTTGTCAACTGACAGGGCTTTGTGTTTCTTTGTTAGAGTCCCCCCCCACACTGGGGTAGGGATGGGAGGGGTGGGTACTGACTAGATTCACCTGAGAGTGTCAGAGTGGTGTCAGACAAACCTAAGGACAAGGAAAGAAGAATGCTTTGGAGAATGGAAAATGACAAGCAAATGGACTATCAACCACCAACTGCCAAGTTGATTAGTTTAAAATTAATCATGTACTCAGAGTGATAATCTCCCCTTGACTTTGGTAGGCATTTAATATGTGTTTTAATCAAGATAATCTCTATTTTTTAAGTGAATTCTAATGTCAAACTCGATACGACACAGGTCTCATGAACGAGTTTTTGTCTCAATAAGTTAGAACCCAGGGGATGGGTTTATGAGCTCTGCCAATGTTACTAAGTCACTTCAGTCGTATCGGACTCTTTGCAACCCTATGGATTGTAGCCATCCAGGCTCCTCTGTCCATGGGATTCTCCAGGCAAGAATACAGGAGTGGATTTCCATGCCCTCCTCCAGGGGATCTTCCTGACCCAGGGATCAAACCGGAATCTCTTATGTCTCCTAGAGAGAAACTAAGCTGTAGAAGCCTAGATATTAAGGGCTAAACAAATATTTTGAAATCTAGTTCAACTTATTTCATAACCAGAAATGGAAACATCAGAAAAATTAAGCAACTTGCTAAAGGTCACAGAGCTAATTACCGATCGAGTCAAAACTCAGACACGTGTGTATTTACTCCCTATGTGCTTTCCATTGTACCCTGAAGAGTTGTGCTTGTCTTGCTGGCTTTGCTTTGTCTCTTTCCATCGAAAAGTTAAAGGCAGTGGAGCGTGGGAGGAAGGGGAGAGTTTGCAGAAAGAAAGTCCCGAGAAAAGGACTCGGTTTCTCAGAAAGAGGTGGCTTAAATATGTTGATGCAAATATATTATTAGATTTTCATTCACTGAGAAAGCCTGTGATTCTCGCTATACGAGGACGCTATGCACTTAGAGACTTCTAAGACCCTCCAAAATTGAGCAGTGATGCCAGAAGACCAGCAGCTTCCTTGAGCTCAAAGCACTAACTGCTATTGACGTGTTCTGCCTGGTCATCTTCTCCACACGCCCACCCCCCTCACAAGCCGACACGCATAGCTCATCATCTGATTATAATGGGTATGTTGCGAACAGAATCAAGATTTGGGTGATGTCCTGAGATTCAGTTAGCATGAGACTTTTCCCTTGAAAACAGTCTCCAGAGGAATGTTTCAAGAAAAATGCTGGTGACTTCCAAGCAACTTGGAAACTGTGGATGTTATTTACATTTTCAATAACCATGCTCTCTCCTACATTCTTTCTCATCCACGTGGGCCAGTCTGATGAAGATAAAATCAGGTAAGAACTGTTTTTAAGGTGTTATTTAGGAAGTAGCCATCATCAGTATTGTGAAATCAGAGCAGGCAATCATTTCCCAAGGCAGAGACAGGGAAGCCAGACTATCCAGATGATCCTAGAAATTCGGTCTCAGGACCTAGCCACCTGGACATGATCTAGCCTGTCCCAAAACACTCATAGGCAGGCTGCTGGGGGGAGGCATGTATCCTGATGCAGGCTGCAAAGGTTATTTTGTGGGATGCTCTGAGAGCTGTACCTCATCTGGACCCCTAATTCCACTTCTTTCTCCCTGATGCAGGAACCAGACATAGGCCACCTGGGCAGTGATTCAGAGAAAGAAGGTAGCCCAGCTATGTTACCCGAGACCCAAGATTCGTTTACATTAAGGCTGTAAGCTTAGACCACATCCCTGCTCTCTGCAGGACATGCTCTTCCTCACATAGATAAAGTGACTGCTCTTAAATTTGTTAATCAAAGTAGACACCTTAACTTGTGGAGAGAACAGGAGGTTTAAAATCGAAGTTCCAAGATCCAGACCCAGTGGGAACAAACCACAACTGCCTAGAGGGCTTCAGGAAGGTCATTTTCAACATCTTTATATCTAAGGATCCACACCACGCCTCCAACATAATCTCTACAGCTATTTCCAAATAAAAAAATCCTGTGTTTATAGCCCTGCCCTGGCCACACGATGCAGTCCTCTTCTGCCTGGACCTGATACCACTTCTGTTTGGCAGCGCATGCTTTGTCTCCACACACAGTCAGTGGAAGTTTGTAAGAAATGCACATCTCAGACCTTGCTCCCAGACTTACTGAATCAGAATTTGCAGTTAAACAAAATCTCTGTGTGATTGGTTTTTAGAAGCACTGCACTATTAGAGTCTCAGAAAAATAGCCATGAGACTGACAAATTTCATCCATCTTGTTGTTCGGGGAGGGGAAGCTCTCTATGGGTAAAAATGGGGCTTCCCTGGCAGCTCAGATGGTAAAGAATCCACCTACAATACAGAAGACCTGGGTTCAATCCCTGGGTTGCAAAGATGCCCTGGAGAAGGTAATGGCTACCCACTCCAGTATTCTTGCCTGGAGAAGTCCACGGACAGAGAAGCCTAGTGGGCTACAGTTCAAGGGGTCACAAAGAGTCAGATATGACTGAGTGACTAACACTTTTACTTGCACGTGAG
Source organism: Madoqua kirkii (assembly GCA_006408675.1). Taxonomy (NCBI): domain Eukaryota; kingdom Metazoa; phylum Chordata; class Mammalia; order Artiodactyla; family Bovidae; genus Madoqua; species Madoqua kirkii. The sequence continues at coordinate 12,460 of SJYC01014838.1, forward strand.
TAAAAACAAACTAAAAAGTCTGTCTGTTGTTTGTTACATATATACATATAGCAGATAAACCGTGTGTGAATCTACACACGTGTTTTCTACACTTCACATATTTGGGTATGTATCAGTTCAGTTGAGTCGCTCGGTCGTGTCCAACTCTTTGCGACCCCATGAATCGCAGCACATCAGGCCTCCCTGTCCATCACCAATTCCTAGAGTTCACTCAAACTCACGTCCATCGAGTCAGTGATGCCATCTAGCCATCTCATCTTCTGTCGTCCCCTTCTTCTCCTGCCCTCAATCCCTCCCAGCATCAGAGTCTTTTCCAGTGAGTCAACTCTTCGCATGAGGTGGCCAAAGTACTGGAGTTTCAGCTTTAGCATCATTCCTTCCAAAGAACACCCAGGACTGATCTCTTTTAGAATGGACTGGTTGGATCTCCTTGCAGTCCAAGGGACTCTCAAGAGTCCTCTCCAACACCACAGTTCAAAAGCATCAATTCTTCAGTGCTCAGCTTTCTTCACAGTCCAACTCTCACATCCATATATGACCACTGGCAAAACCATAGCCTTGACTAGATGGACCTTTGTTGGCAAAGTAATGTCTCTGCTTCTGAATATGCTATCTAGGTTGGTCATAACTTTCCTTCCAAGCAGCAAGCGTCTTTTAATTTCATGGTTGCAATCACCATCTGCAGTGATGTTGGAGCCTGAAAAAATAAAGTCTGACACTGTTTCCACTGTTTCCCCATCTATATGCCATGAAGTGATGGGATCAGATGCCATGATCTTCGTTTTCTGAATGTTGAGCTTCAAGTCAACTTTTTCACTCTCCTCTTTTACTTTCATCAAGAGGTTTTCTAGTTCCTCTGCACTTTCTGCCATAAAGGTGGTGTCATCTGCATATCTGCGGTTATGTATGAGGTTGCTGCTACGGCTCCTGCTAAGTTGCCTCAGTCGTGTCTGACTCTGTGCGACCCCAGAGATGGCAGCCCACCAGGCTCCCCTGTCCCTGGGATTCTCCAGGCAAGAACACTGGAGTGGGTTGCCATTTCTTTCTCCAATGCATGAAAGTGAAAAGTGAAAGTGAAGTCGCTCAGTCGCGTCTGACTCCTAGAAACACCATGGACTGCAGCCTACCAGGCTCCTCCGTCCATAGGATTTTTCAGGCAAGAGTACTGGAGTGGGGTGTTGTTGTCTCCTCCGATGTATGAGGTTATATATATACATATGATAAACGTATTAGTCGCTCAGTTATGTCTGACTCTGCAACCCCACCAACTGTAGCCTGCCAGGCTCCCCTGTCCATGGGATTCTCCAGGCAAGAATACTGGAGTGGGTTGCCCCTTCTGCAGGGGATCTTCCCAACCCAGGGACTGAAACCAGGTCTCTTGCATTGCAGGCAAATTCTTTACCATCTGAGCCACC
>SJYC01014840.1:0-69392 GCA_006408675.1 Madoqua kirkii
ACCTGACGTGGAGAGCTGACTCATTTGAAAGGACCCTGATGCTGGGAGGGATTGAGGGCAGGAGGAGAAGGGGATGACAGAGGATGGGATGGCTGGATGGCATCACCGACACTCATGGGGTCGCAAAGAGTAGGACACGACTGAGTGACTGAACTGAACTGAACTGATGACACAATATTTGTGACTAATGTATAATGTTCTGTTACCCAACAAATTTTAAATAACCAAGATCTCCCAAATTTTCTAAAGGTGTCTAGTATTATTTTCATTTCTTTTCTTCTCTTTAATTTTAACTTACCTTTCTAGTCCTTCCTTTATTACAGTTTTTAAACAGAAAAAAAAATGTTTTCTTCAAGGCAGAGGAGGTCCTGGTGCCTTACTAGAAGTTTTATCCTTACAACATGATTCGCTATTTGAGAATCAGAACAGTGGCTCACTCTGACATTTTATCAGCCAATTTATTAATAGGAACAGCTCTTTGGAGGTCCTCATTCCATCATTATCCATGTCAGAAAGATGATCTCTAGGAAAATTTTAAAATACCTTTTAAAACCACACTGCTAAAATACTCACCAACTGTAAATGTTTTCCTGGTCTGTATGTGTAGGTGGAGGGAGGCGGAGTGGTGGTAATAAAGTGGGAGGGTGAGGGGGAGCCACTAACTGTGCAGGGGAAATGACTCTGTTGATTCTCTGATGGTAAAGGTCAATGTTTTCCCAAATCCAAATGTTACATTCAAAACAAATCTAATTTTTGTCACATCTTCATGGAACAATGACGAGTCCTTTACTTCGTGATTTCTATTCCTCAACCTTCTGATAGCATCTTTTGCTTCTTTGTCAGCCAGCCCTGCTAACTCACAATGTTGAGTACTCAGCATTGGCAGTCAAGGGTCTCACATGACCAACTGGTTTTTGCAGAAGCTGTATTTCATAGGAACAAATTGGTACATGGGCGTGTGAACAGTAAGGCCCAGTAACTCTATCTCTCATGTAGAAACCACCATCAGCACAGATGGCAATACCTTGAATGGAGGATCCTAGAAATGATCCATGACATAACTGTAGTATGCCAAAGGTTTTCTTGGGAAAGGCTGTGTGCTTCTGACACAGGATAGGAAACCTTGATTCTGTACTGCTCCTACTATGTGTACACAAAGGGTAGATGGCTCTTAAGATGTAATACCTCTGCTAATGCAGCTACTCTGAACAGAGATTAGGACTGGATACACAGGCTTTGAAAGCTGAGTTTTAAGCCAGCTTTTTCACTCTCCTCTTTCCTTTGGACTGCAAGGAAATCAGTCCTGAATCTTCATTGGAAGGACTGAGGCTGAAGCTCAAGCTCTAATACTTTGGTCACCTGATGTGAAGAACTGACTCATTGGAAAAGACCCTGATGCTGGGAAAGACTGAAGGCAGGAGGTGAAGGAGACGACAAAGGATGAGAGGGCTGGATGGCATCACCGACTTAATGAACATGAGTTTGAGTAGGCTCCGGGAATTGGTGATGGACAGGGAGGCCTGGCGTGCTGCAGTCCATGGGGTCACAAAGAGTCAGACACGACTGAGTGACTGAACTGAACTGAACACAGGCTTAGATGAATATTAGATTGTTTTAGAAAAAAATACAAGGGTGTCAAGTTGGCTTTTGATTTTCATTTGCTAACAGTATAACATGGCAGTCTAGGAAGAGTTGTTTTTGGAAAGAAAAGACAGATGCCATAGCTGATCACAATTATACGCAGTGTGGATGTCGCACTCTATGGCATTAGTCCTGCCAGTTCTCTTTGTAGCAGACAATACGGAGGAGATGAAAAAAGTTGGATTTGAGTAGACTGAGTCTTGACCCTACTGTTTAGTAACTCAATTATTAGAAACTCAGAAATATAGTTGTGTCGACTCTTTGCAACCCTAAGGACTATAGTCCCCCAGAATCCATGGGATTCTCTAGGCAAGAATACTGGAGCGGGTTGCTATGCCCTTCTCTAGGGGATCTTCCCAACCCAGAGACTGAACCTACATCTCTTATGTCTCCTGCATTGGCAGGCACCTGAGCCACCTGAGTCTTGAGCCTACTATTCACCAGCTATCAATGGGACACATCTCTTCTCTGAGCCTCTGTTTCTTCATCTATACAATAGAAGCATCACCAACAGTGGCCCACTAAGTCATGATGATTAAGAGAGAAAAACCAATTAAAAAAACATTGAAAACCATCATGCTTTAAATCAATACTGACAGTAACCATGATAACATTAATGAACATTTTTAATGGTAAACACTGATTGACCATGTACAATGTGCCAAGGTTTGCCCTAAACACTTTTTGTGGGTCTTCTTAATTGATCTTCACAGCAACTGAATTTAATCTTTCTTTCCTCCATTCACTTAATGTCCACATTCATGTATTTCATTTTGCAAATAAAGAGTTCAAGCCCCATGAAGGAAGAAAATACTTATCTCTCCAATTCACAGGATGCCTGGGATGAATGTTTGAATACATTTAGGTCAGTAAGGGGCAATTTTGCCATGTCAGGGACTTTGAGCAATGTTCAGAGACACTGTTACTCGTCACACCTGAGGAGCAACATGGCATTTAGTCCTTAGAGGCCAAGGATGATGTTAAACATCCTACAATGCACAAGACATTCCCTAACAATAAAGAATTATCCAGCCAATATGTATGCCTGTAGTGCTGAGGTTGAGAAATCCTGACTTAGATAAATGGAAAAAAAAAATCACTAATGAATGCACATGCTGAACAGCCTCCTAGGACATAACGTGTCATGCAAACTTTATCTAGACGTCAAAAGATTGCAAGCACTTTATTTTTTTTCTGATTCTGGCCTCATATCATTCCTTCATGCCCCCTAATTCTTCATTTTGTCTGATGAACCTTCTCCCAGCAAAGGTAACTGCTTCATTCACTTTACTGATACAACAACTGAAAAAAAGCAAACAAACAGAAATCCAGACAATCTTTTCTCCAAGGAAGATCATCTCCTCCGCTACCTCTGACAAAGGGGGCTTTGCTAAAACAATCTCTTTGAATACATCTGGTCAGCTAAAAGGAAAAGAGGAGTCAATCTGAGCAAGTTTAAAACATAATCTGTTCCTGGTTTCCATCTTTATTTTTCCCTTTATCCAACTTCTGATCTGCTTTTAATTTACTGTATCTTTCCGAATTATTCCTATTTTTGTGAGTGATCCTTAATTTCTGGCCTAAGGCAGGGAATAAACAAATTAAACAGCAAAGAGAGGTATTCCAAAGTACCATTTTTCTCACACATTTTCTCCACTAGTATTTCTTGGATACGGTTAGAGTTTTCTGTTAAGTATCACTCACCTAGTGTGTGAGGAAGCTATAAGTAAAAGAAGCAGCCAACAACCAGCCTACAGGGGGTGAGGAGGGTTTGGGGAGAGACCAGGGTGAAAGACACAGAAAATATTTGATCTGGTTTATATTTTTGAGGGAAATATACAACTTTAATTCTTAAATGCAAAAATATTCACATGCTTCGAGCACGTATTTTCCAAAGAAATGAGACAATGCATAAGAAACAGGCTGAGGGCAGCTTTCAGAATGGGAGAAAATAACAGCAAAGGAAGCAACTGACAAAGAATTAATCTCCAAAATATACAAGCAGCTCATGCAGCTCAAAACCAGAAAAACGAACAACCCAATCAAGAAGTAGGCCAAAGAATGAAACAGGCATTTCTCCAAAGAAGACATACAGATGGCTAATAAACACATGAAAAGATGCTCAGCATCACTCATTATCAGAGAAATGCAAATCAAAACCACAATGAGGTACCATCTCACACCAGTCAGAATGGCCACCATCGAAAAGTCTACAAGCAATAAATGCTGGAGAGGGTGTGTAGAAAAAGGAACCCTCTTACACTCTTGGTGGGAAAGCAAACTAGTACAGCCACTATGGAGAAGAGTGTGGAGATTCCTTAAAACCTGGAAATAGAACTGCCATACAACCCAGCAATCCCACTGCTGGGCATACACACCAAGGAAACCAGAATTGAAAGAGACACGTGTACCCCAACGTTTACTGCACCTCTGTTTACAATAGCTAGGACATGGAAGCAACCTAGATGCCCATCAGCAGATGAATGGATAAGGAAGCTGTGGTACACATGCACAGCGGAATATTACTCAGCTATAAAAAAGAATGCATTTGAGTCAGTTCTAATTAGGTGGATGAAAATGGAGCTTATTATACAGAGTGAAATAAATCAGAAAGAGAAACACCAATATAGTATATTAACACATATATCTGGAATTTAGAAAAATAGTAACAACGATCCTATATGCAAGACAGCAAAAGAGACACAGATGTAAAGAACAGACTTTGGACTATGTGGGAGAAGACAAGAGTGGGATGATTTGAGAGAACAGCACTGAAACATGTATATTACCATATGTAAAACTGATGACCAGCGCAAGTCCAATGCATGAATCAGGGCACTCGAAGCTAGTACTCTGGGACAACCCAGAGGGATGGGGTGGAGAGGGAGGTGGGAGGGGGGTTCAGGATGGTGGGAAACATGTACACCCATGGCTGATTGATGTTGATGTATGGCAAAAAACCACCGCAATATTATAAAGTAATTATCCTCCAATTAAATTAATTACTTTAAAAAAAAAGAAGCTGAGAGAAAGAGGAAAAAGAAGAAAAATACAATGAGAGAGAGAGACAGTGTGTGTGTGTATGTGTACATGCATGCACACAAAAGGAAGAGCAAGTCAGAGGGAGAGATGAAGGCCAACCTCTTCTGCAATTAAATGATTCTCTGCAATTTTCACCCCCTAGTCCTGTTCCTCCAAGCTTCACTCCCCTGGCAGGCAAAACTTCTAGAGAATATTTGTCCATGCAAATTTTATGGTGGGCCCTATGAAATGTCAAATGAGAATAATCCTTTTCACTTTTCCAATATTCTTAGTCTTCTATTGCCTGTAGAAAGCAGGAGGCTTTATTCCTTCCTTAATTATTTGCTAAGCAGTCTCCCTCTGTCCCACCCTCCTTCCAAGCCACCAATAATCCTCTTTCCCTTTAGGGTGAGCTAGAATGCCACAGGTCCTGTCCTCCTACCACTTAAGTCTCCAGAATAAATGAACAGAACACTCACACAGAAGCCATCTAAGGAGAAGATAGAACAACTTGCCTTCTCAAGTATAAGCAAAAAAAATTTATTTTTTTCAATATTGCAAATGCTTTTCTGCAATGTTCAGTCCTTCAGGGGGAAATGGTTGGCAATTTTATACACACACACACACACACACTCTCTCTCTCTCTCTCTCTCTCTCACACACACACACACACACACACACACACACACACCAATAATTAGCTTGTTGGTTGAGCTGACCAATATTTGAAATAATAGTTTTTTTTTTAGTCATGAATGATGGCTCTTAAAGGTTAGTTATCTTATGTAAAATTTCCTGGTAAATTAATTGCTCTGCTGTTTGACTGTTGAACATTAAATATTTGATCTCCCATAATTTCAACATTAAAGGCTTTTTCTAATTTGTTGCGTTTAAATCACCAAAGCAAAATGTCTCTGACTAACCAAAGACATGTTTAGTTCTTTCAAGATTCCAATAATAAACAACTCCTAAATTGACCCTAATACTGAGTATTTACAAAACCAGCAAAACAATTTTTTGAAGAAATGTTACAGAAAGCAGGGGATTCTCTGAGGGAAAAGAATGAGATATGTATCTTATCATCATGGAAGAGGACTTATGAAGTGCTTGGACAGAATTATTCATTTTCCTATGAAGGTAAAAGTGGTTCTTTATTCCTATGTTCTGAACCCACCCAAATAGCCTAAGGGTGAATGAGCAATATCACAGGAAATCATGTAGAAATTTTACAAGCCACAATGACGATCTCATTTGCAGTGGCAGTTGCTATTTGTGCCCTTGTCTCTCAAAGTTTCATTGTGTCTTAGACTGGTGGATAGTCCAAGACTTTGTTACAAAAATATCACCTAGGTTTTCAAAAGTGATTCCAGACTCTCCTCATTGCTAACTTCCCATTAGATGATCATTACAAATCAGTACTTCTGAGAGGGTTCTTCTTTCCCAAGGCATTGCCTTTTTGTGATTGCTAGGATACTAAAATGTCATCACTAGGAATTCATTCACACATTCTGTAGATAATAAATGCCTCCTGGACATATGAGAAGACAAACCACAATCCCTTTTCTCAAAGAGTTGGTGGATTTGTGCTTGAAATAAGGCAATACTGGATTCTGAAAGTCCATTAGGAGGCTACAGGATTCCATGTACATGACCTCCTGGAAAAGATGAAACAACGGCGATAATAAAAAGATGAGTAGGTTCCAAGGGCCGGTGGGGAGGCAGAGAGGAATAGGTGAAACGTGGAGAATTTTTAAGGCAGCAAACTACTCCACATGATACAATAATGGTGCATTTGTTGTTGTTGTTTAGTCACTAAGTTAGTGTCCAAGTCTCTTGTGACCCCACGGACTGTAGCCCACAGGGATAGAACCCATGTCTTCTACATGGGCAGGCCACCAAGAAGCCCATAATTGTGGATACATGTCATTACATATTTGTCAAAACCCATATAACACCAAGCATGAACCCTAACATGAACTATGGACTTAGGGTGGTTTTGATGTGCTAATGTAGGTTCATCAGTTGTAATAACTGTGCCACTCTGGTGTGGGATGTTACTAATGGTGGAGGCGATGCATGTGTGGGAGCAGGGAGGATGTAAGAAATCTCTGTACCTTTTCTCAATTTTACTGTGGACCAAAAACTGTTCTAAAAATAGTCTATTAAAAATGTCCACTAATAAAATGTGATCTGTCTTGGAAAGGGCAAAGCCTTCCACTGATCAGCTCTTCTGAATTTTAAGAAACCATCAGTTACTTCAGTTCTTTTCCACCGCCAACAGCAAAGAACAGGATATTTGAAGGGAGCACGATGATAGAAGATTTTGGTGGCTGGCACTTTTACAAAGATCTGGAGAATGGGGCACTATCCAGAGAAAGAAGGCCTAAATAGACCATTGTGGGAAGGTAGTGAGCAGGCAACACTTCCTAGAAGAGGTTGGGACATGGAGGTTGGTAGGGCAACTTGTGAACAGAATTCTACAGAAGGCAAGATAATTCAAAAGACAGTATGACTCAAAATGGATCAAAGATCTAAATATAGGAGCTAAAACTATGAAACTCTTAAAAGGAAAGAGAGGGATAAATTTCCATGACCTTGGATTTGGCAATGTTTTCTTAGATGGACACCAAAAGCAAAAGCAACAAGAGAAATAAATAGATACACTGGACTTTGTTAAAATGAAAACCTTTTGTGCACAAAAGACACCACCGAAAGACTGAAAAGATAACCACAGAACGGGAGAAAATATTTGCAAATCATGTATCTGTTAAGGGTTTAGTGTTCAGAATATATAGAAAGAATTCTTACAAGGCAACAAATAACTCAAAAAATGAGCAAAGTAATTGAACAGAATTTCTCCAAAATAAGTTATACAAAAGGCCAACAAACACATGAAAAGATGTTCATAGTCATTAGTTATTATGCAATGAAATACAAAACAAAGTCACAAAAAAATACCACTTTAGTCTCACTAAGAGGGCTATAACAAAAAAAAAGAGAGAGAGAGAGAGAGAGATAAACAAATATAGATGACCTCAGTGTGTTTAGTAAAGTAATAGAAATACCCTAACCCCCTGGCCCCAAACACGGGAATTTTGGGGTAATAGACTGACAGCTTTGTTGTTTGCACAATTATAATCGCATTGTATACACAAAGGATACAGCTACCTTTTGTTTAATCTGTACTTTCTAAATATAAACAAAGGGGAAATGGGGTATATATCAATTTTGTCTAGTCTGTTTGAAACATGAATTCTACTTGTTTAAAATTAGGGCTTTACTCCTTTTTCTGTAAGTCTCTTAGTGATCCTTTGTAGAAATTTCTCCTTAAACCCCAGTTAAGTCCATTCTCTCGTAGTAGCTACAAATTTGGTTTTATATGCTACTTAACAATTTAAATCAACTTAAATATTTCTAAAATGGGAAAAACAACGTGATTCCATTTACTATTTCGCCTGGCTGTCGACTAAGAGGCTAGATGTCCCGGCACTGCGGCTGCGTTGAGAGATTGGCTCGTAGGTTGTAGAACTGTCTGGTTTCTTCTTGAATTGGGGAAGAGACAAGTCTCCCACAGTCCTTATTGTCAAAAGAGAAAGAGGATCATGTATTATCTTGATCTTACATAAACCACAGATGGCTGTCATAGTATCTCTAGATAGGGAAAAGGTAAGAAGTAGTTCCAGGATCTCACTATAGGAGGTGGAGGCAGGCTGCAATATTCTTTTGCCTGGTTCCTAACTTTCCACTCCACCACACTACAGTCCAAACTTCTCGACCAGATGTTCAAAGCTCTTCACGATCTGATACCACCTGTTTAGACACCTATTTCAAACCTTCATAACTTCAGTTTCCTGCCGTAGTCAGGCTGATCTTCCTTTCAGCTTGCAAACATGGCTTTTCTTTCCTAACTTCAAGCCTTAGGTTATTTCCCCCTTCCTGACTCTTATCACCTACTTTCCTGTCTCAGCATATACTGATACAATCCTTCACCATCTTCAGAATGCAATTCGGTCCCCATGTCATTTATGAAAAATTCTGGACCCTCTCCAACTCCTGCCTAATTGATGTTCATTAAAAATAAATAAATAAAAATCCCACTGAGACTAATTATTTGTATAACTAATCTGGGTCCTTCACTATTGTTTGACATAACACTTAGACTAGTCAATTTCTATTTCATCCTCTTTCTATAACAAAGTTTCTGTAACCTCAGCACCACTGATATTGGGAGCCAGATAATTCTTTGTCATGAGGGGCCATCATGTGTACTGTAGAGTTTAATGACATCCCTAGCTTCTACCCATCAGTTGCCAGTAGCATTCACCCTCCAGCTATGCCAACCAAAAAAGTCTCCAACATTACCAAACGTCTCCAGGGCAGTGGAGAGGGGAAGAAACTCACTCCCAGGGGAGAACCACTCCTAGGGTATCTCTCTGAACCTCAGGGGCAAGAAGGCTGAAAACCACATTTCTGAGACTGTTTCATCTAGAATTCAGGACAGGAAAGAGGTTTTGACAAGCAGGTGAACTTGTGCTAGATTTGAAAGGCTATGGTGAGGTGGGGGCCATATTCCTCCACCTTGGGCTGGTTTCAAATGACAGAAAGGGTTGCGAGGATGCAAAATATTTCCTCAGCAAATATTCCACATCCATTCTCCTGGGTGTTGAAAGGAAGCTGTCTGTGTGTACGGGGGGTGAGGTGGGGTGAGGCGTGGCTGGGCTCAGTGTTCCACATCCTACTATCCAGTTTTTCTCAGTATTAAGAGACAGTTTCCATAATTGCCCAGTGCTGGCCACTTCCAGATTTCAACCTCCTGATTCCTGAACAGCAGTTTTAAGGCAAGGTTTTGAACTCAGCAGATGCACTGGTGCCTAGCTCCCTGGTGGTCAGTTCTTTGATGTTAAAGGAGTCAGCCCCAGGGCCCGCTGAAAGTGAACTCCTGAAATCTTCCACAATTTTTTATGCACCTAGTTCACTTCATCCATCGTTTTTTTCTGAATAAAGTAACTAGTTTCTCTTTCCTGCACTGAACCCATATAATGCCTTACCTACGATTATTTTACTCTTGCACTAACTTCCTTTCTTTCTGAGTAGTCAAGCTTTTTACAGGGAAGAATTACATTTCTTTTTCTCATCTGCCTCCCATAATTGCCTGGAAAATTCCATGGACGGAAGAGCCTGGTGGGCTACAGTCCATGGGGTCGCTAAGAGTTGGAGATGACTTCACTTTGACTTCACTTTCCTGCATTGGAGAAGGAAATGGCAACCCACTCCAGTGTTCTTGCCTGGAGAATCCCAGGGACGCGGAGCCTGGTGGGCTGCCATCTGTGGGGTCACACAGAGTCGGACACGACTGAAGCGACTTAGTAGTAGTAGTAGTAGTAGAAGTAGTAGTAGTGATCGCCATCCAGGGCTTTGCTCAGAGTAGAAAGAGGAAAGCAATTCGATTCATTTGCATCTGGAGTTCACTGAAAACTTGTTCAATGAATACAATCTTGGAAGAAGGGATGGAAAAAAGAGACACACACCCCTCAACCCAGTTCTCCCACTTTCTCAGTGTGTTATGGAACCCAGACATGCACATCTGATCCAGGAGAGAAAAACTGCTTCTAGTGGGAAACTGTTCTGGGACTTTCTTACTAATGGGCTCAATCATACCTCCATTCCAGGCAAAGGGCCATATAAAATATTCAGAACACACACTCTCCCTAGAATAATATCAATCAGGCATTTGGCTCTAAATATCTATTCGCTGATGACTCCCAGGTTTACTTCCCCAGCCCGGCCGTTTTCCTGGACCCCAAACTTGTGTACATAAATGCCGATCTGACATCTCCATTTGGATATCTGATGTTCACATTAAATGTAACATGTGCAAAACCAAACCCTTCTTCTAGCCCAGGCTGCCTCTTTCACTGTCTTCTGCTTCTTCTCATGTAAATGCCAACATCCACGCATCCACACATGTCAAAAGCAACTAGAAATAAAGACTAATTTCTCCCTTTCCCTCAACTTCCACTGTCAGACTATCAGCCACCCTGTTTTAACTCAAAAATCTGTCTAAAATCCATCCATTTCACTCCATCTCTGCTGCTCACTGACTCAATGGACATGAGTGTGAGCAAACTCCGGGAGACAGAGAAACCTGGCAGGCTGCAGTTCACAGGGTCACAGAGCCAGACTCAGCTTAGCGACCGGAAAACAACTCCTGCTGCTGTTACTTGGGTTTAAGCCACCATTGCCTCTCATTTCCTTACTGGGCTCAATGCTGTCTTACTGCCATACTTTGAAACAAAAATTGGATCATGTCTCTATTCTGTTTAGATATGTTCTGTGGCTTCTCATCAGAATAAAATCAACACCCTTTTATCCAGGGAGCAAAGCTTTACATGATGTAGCCACTGCCCAGCTCTCCAAACTCACTCTGTCCTGTTCTTACTTCCTGCTCCAGACCCAGGTCTTTCTTGTGTTCCCTGATTTCCCAGGCCGTTTATGATGTCAGGGCCTTTGCAGTTGCTTATCTTATCATATTGTATACAAAGGTCTGTACAGTCAAAGGAATGGTTTTTCCAGTAGTTGTGTATGGATGTGAGAGCAGGACAATAAAAAAGACTGGGTGCTAAAGAACTGATGCCTTCTAGCTGTGGTGCTGGAGAAGGCGCTTGAGAGTCCCTTGGACCAATCAAGGAGATCAAACCAGTCAATCCCAAAGGAAATCAACCCTGAATATTCACTGGAAGGGCTAATGCTGAAGCTGAAACTCCAATACTTTGGCCACCTGATGCAAAGAACTGACTCATTGGAAAAGACCCTGATGCTGGGAAAGACTAGAGGCAAGAGAAGGGGATGATAGAGGATGAGATGGTTGGAGATGGCATCACCAACTCAATGGACAGGAGTTTGAGGAAGTCTCGGGAGTTGGTGATGGATGGGGAAGCCTGGTGTGCTGAGGTTCATGGGGTCGCAAAGAGTTGGACATGACTGAGTGGCTGAACAACGTCCTATCCCTACTCAGGCTTTTTGCATGTCTAGTTCATTTCTGCTCTCAGATCTTGGCTCACATGTCATCGTTCAGATATGTTTTGCTTGACCAGCCCATAAGTAAACCCCAGCCTCTAAGTCATTCTTATCCTATCACCCTGTTCATTTTCCTTGCGATCATCAGTATCTAAACTGCCATGCTTACTTCTCTGTTTTCTTGTGTACTCCCTGTGCCCTGCCCAACCCTCCCCCCACCAATTAGACTAGAGCTCTCATTAGTGCAGGACTATGTATTTGTCTCACCACTGCATCTCAGCACCTGAAAAGGAGCTTGGCATATTACAGGCCCTCAGGAAATATTAATAGTTACTGAAGGAACGAGTGGTTGAGTATGTTCTTATCCAGGTTATTTCATTCTGGCAGCATACGTAATACATGAAATGTACCACCTGAACCATTTTCAGTGCTCTGTTTGGAGGCATTCAGTACAGTCACATGGTTGCACAGTCATCACCACCATCCATCTCCAGGTTTCTTTTCATTTTGCAAAATGGAAATTCTGCACCCCAGAAACAATGACTTCCTGTTCTTCCCTCCCTCTAGACCTTGGGGACCACCATTCTACTTTCTTTTGCTATGAATTTGACTATTCTCAGTACATTATACAACTAGAATCATACAGTATGTGCCCTTTGGTGACTGGTTTAGTTCATTTAGCACAGTGTTCACAAAAATCATCCATGTTGTAACATGTGTCAGAATTTCCTTATTTTTAAAGGTTGAATAATAGTCTAATGCATGTATAGACCGCATTTTGTTTACCAATTCATCCATGTATACTTGGGATGCTTCCACCTTTTGGCTATAACGAATAATGCTATGAACATGTGTGTGCAGATACCTTTTTGAAGTCCGGCTTTCAATTCTTTTGGATATATACATATCCAGAAACATAATTTCCAATAATTCTGTTAATTTTTTGAGGAACTGCCATACGGTTTTCCATACCAGCTGCATCATTTTACATTCCCACTAACAGTGCACAAAAATTTTCAGTTTCTCTACATTCTTATCAACGTTTGTTATTTTCTGTTTTATTTTCTTATAATAGCCACCCGAATGGATGTGAGGTAATATCTCACAGTTTTGATTACAGTTTTGATTTACATTTCCCTAATGGTTAGCTATGTTGAATGCCTGCTCAAGTACTTTTTGGCCACTTGTATATCTTTTTTAGAAAAGTGTCTTTTGAAGTCTTTTGCACATTTTAAAGTCAGGTTTGTTGTTGTTACTGAGTTGTGGGGGTTCTTTATATATTCTGGATGCTAAACTGTTACACGATATATAATTTGCAAATATTTTCTCTCCTGCGGATTTCCTTTGCATTGAAGGGACTGTATCTGTTGATGAACAGAGATTTAAATTTTGGTGTAGTCCAGTTTATCTCTTTTTTTTTCTTTCTTTGCCTGAGCTTTCAGCATCATATCCAAGAAATCATTGCTAAATCCAATGTCATGAAGCTTCTTCCTACATTATCTTCTAAGAACTTTTAGCTTTATCTCTTATGCTTAGATCTTTGATCAATTTTAAATTAATTTTGCCATATAATATAAGATAAGGGTCCAACTTCATTCTTTAGTTTATGGATATCCAGTTTTCCCAGAACCATTTTTTGGAAAAGACTGTCCTTTGCTCAGTGAATGATCTTGACATTTACAAAAAATATTTGTCCATGTATATGAGATTTATTCTCAGTTTTCCATTCTAGTTCATTGGTCTTAGGTGTTTGTTCAGTCATGTTCGACTCTTTGTGACTCCATGGTCTGCAGCATGCCAAGCTCCTCTGTCCTTCACTATCTTCTGGAGTTTGCTCAAATTCAAGTCCGTTGAGTTGGTAATGCTATCTAACCACTTCATCCTCTCCCTCCCCCTTCTCCTTTTGCCTTCAATCTCTCCCAGCAACAGGGTCTTTTCCAAGGAGTCAGTTCTTCGCATCGGGTAGCCAAAGTATTGGAGCTTCAGATTCAGCATCAGTCCTTCCAATGAATATTCAGGGTTGATTCCTTTAGAATTGAATGCTTTGATCTCTTTGCTGTCCAAAGGACTCTTCATTGGTCTATATATCTGTATTTATGCAAGTATAACACTGTTTTGATTACTGTGACTTTGTAGTAATTTTGGAATCACAAAGTGTACGATCCCCAACACTGCCCTGCTTCAAGATTGCTTTGGTTATTCAGGGTTCCTTGAGATTTCATTTGTATTTTAGAATGGATTTTTCTATTTCTGCAAAAAAAAAAAAAAAATCGGGATTTTGATAGGCGTTGCATTGATGCTGTAGACCATTTTGGGTGGTACTGACTTTTTAATAGTATTAAGTCTGCTGTTGAGTTCTGTTTCCTACTATATTGTTAAGAATTTTTCATCAATATTCATCAGGGTCTGTAGTTGTCTTTTCTTGTAGTGTCTTTGTCTGGCTCTCGTATTAGGGAGATGTTGCCCTCCTAAAATGAGCTTGGGAGTGTTCCCTCCTCTTCAAGTTTTGGAAGAGTTTGAGGAGGCTTGATGTCATTCTTCTTTAAATGTTTGGTAGAGTTTGCCAAAGAAGCCATCTGGTCTTGGGTTTTTCTCTATCGGGAAGCTTTTTATTACTGATTAAATTTCCTTACTAGTTATAGTTCTGTTCAGATGCTCTATTTCTTCACAATTGAGTCTTGATAGGTTGGGTTTCTAGGAATTTGTCCCTTTCATCCAGGTCATTCCATTTCTCGGCCTACAATTGGCCACAGTGCTGTCTGAAAATCCTTTCTGCTTCTGCAAAATTGGTAGGCATGGCTTCTCTTTCATTTCTGACTTTAGTTACTTCTCTCACTCACTCCTTTTTTCTTAATCAATACAGCGAAAGATTTGCCAATTTTACTGATCTTTTCAAAGAACCAATTCTTGATTTTGTTCCCTTACCCATTTTTTCAGACTTTTTATTTAAAGAGAGGTGGGGTGAAAAGAAAATAAACACTTTAAAGATAATTATAAACTTGACTGTGTCAGAAAGGAAAGAATTGTTGAACTGAAAATGGTATTGTCACCACTTAGATATAAAATTGGAAAAGTTTTTTTTTCATTCTTTATTCCAGACACAGCCAAGCATGGAAAAGAGGGGCTTTATTGTGATCTTTATGCAAAGCAGATAATTTTTAAGCTTATATTTACATATGCACTTACTATGTACTACACGCTATTCTAAGCACTTTACATATATGAACGTGTTTAACCTAGTGAAATGTGTTATTAGTCATCCCATTTTTCAGATGAATAGACTGAGAGAGAGTTTAAGTCATGCCTAGTAAATGTCAGAACTGTGATTTCACTTAGGGAGTCCAGCCTCAGGGTTGCTATACTGCTACTAAGTGCATCCTTGTGATGGATGACATACACACAAATTGGCCTTTCTTTCAAAGAGGTCTGAGTGCTACTTAGAAGTTACCAAGGAGATGGCCTTGAAATATGTTATTCCAGCCCAGAAAGTTTGTTCTCTGAGCTTTAGCGTCTTCTCTACTCCAAGCTTTCTTCCCAGTGTCTGGACATTCATTTGAATCACCGTGATGGACTCTTGACTCGCTAAGCTCCACAATCCCGCTGACTCAACCAATGTCAAGGTCACAGTCCGCAATGCCAACAGGACACCATGCTGGGCCCTTGGGTGTGCATGATCAGCTTTCCCTTAGGTCTTCCCTCTTCTGCCCTCCCACCTGCCATGGCATCTGTCCCATTTTCAGACCTACTGTGCTCCCCTCATATTGTTGCGTTGGGCTCAGCAAGTCTCTCAGATAAAACCCGACTGCTGCCTTTACTTCAAGGCTGAACAACTTGATAAGGCCTGTTTTAAAAGGTCATTCTTGCTATTCATTGAAAACAACAGTAGCCAAAGCAAAACAGATTTGGGGCATCAGTGCCCTGGTCAGAACCTTCCTGGGAGCTGGTGGAGAGGAGAGCAGATGGAAGCCTCCCTTGACACAGCGCTGGCCCATGGACCTGACGCAATAACCTGTAAGGACACACAGGTGTGCGCACTAGTCACAGATTCCTTCTCCCTCCTGCTGGAACACTGAGTCAGGAAAAACATTCAGAGCCTGAGCCGGGATGTTGCTAGTGAAGCAGAGATTTCAGGTGAGAAGTAAATGTGCAGAGTGGAGGCAGTGACCTTTCTTATTTGCAGTGTTTTCATTCTGCAGCTTGCGCGGCAGGGACCCTGACATCAGAGGCTCTGATGGCCCGAGGCTGTGTTGGAGAGGAAATAAATGAGCCTGCCCTACTTCCAGAGGCGCTAGTACTCCGTGTGCGGCATGGAACGTGGGCAGGGCGAGATGTGTGTGGCCGAGCGACCTCTATGCCTGACACTGGGAGCTGCACCGCCTGCTCCCAAGGCGGAGGGAGTTTGAGGGGAATCCTGAGTTTAAAAAGCACAGGGTCTATTATTGTAAAGATTCTGTTTGTCCAGCACCGTCCAGGGTGTTAGGGAGGATTCAAAGGAATTACAAGTAGGCAAACTTAAGGAGCTTAGCCTCCGGCCTGGGGAAATCAAAAGAGCATATGGTATCTGTATTGACATGATGTCATGGGAGGAGTTTCTGAGAAGGGAGAAGACACCACGGATCAGAGTAATCCAGGAAGCTGAACCTGGAAGGACGAGTGGACTTTACATGAAAAGAGGGAGGGCATCCTGGAATGGGCGGAAAGCAAACCAGCAGGAAGAGGAACCTTGACGACGCAGGACAGAGATTTCCAATGACAGGATCTGTTAGTCCGCAGTGTTAGGATGACTGACAGAAAAACCCAAGAATAGAAGATCCAGCCTCCCGAAGGTTCTCCGTAGAGGACCCACCTCGCCATCCAGTCTGCCCTGCTCTTCCAGTCAGAAGGGAGCCCAGGAGTTGCTCTTTCTGCCCCCAATGCCTGGGGAACGACGGGCATGTGACAACAGGACCACGGGCTGCAAACTCAAATACAACCTGGGCCAAAGAGTCAATGCAAATGCCTGAAACAGATGGGTGCAGGATTCTGGCACTCGGGAGAAGTCCGCTTTCGTTTTTAGCCAGCCTAGAGTCCTGAACTGCAGCAGGAAGGGGTGGAGGCTTCCTCCAATGGGCAGCAGTGACTCAGGCCTGGCTAGTTGTTATGGTCAGGAATGCAGGACCCAGTGCCAAGTATTCCAAGCCTGCACAGGAAGTACATTATATTAAAACTTTAGGTGAGGTCTCTCCATGTTTAAACTTTGGGTCAACTTTTTATTTTATTAATTTTTATTCTATATTGGAATATAATTGATTTACAATATTATGTTAGTGTCAGGTGTATAGCATACTGTGAATATTCAGTTTCATATGTGTGTGTGTGTGTGTGTGTGTGTGTGCGTGTGTGTATCTCCATTCTTTTTCAGATTCTTTTCCCATGTAAGTTATCATAGAGTATTGAGTACAAAGCATTGTACAGATCAAATACATAGTTTGGCTTGCAGGCTGATCCTTTATGAACTGGGATTCAGATTGATAACATTTGTTCTAAAAAAAATGTTTTAAGATGCTGAATTAATAGACAAGTTTTACTATAATTCTTATGACTTAGGGGAAATTACTGACTTTGGGGGCTGCTTAAATTTCTTTCTGGTGAGAGAGGGGATTGTTTTTTCTCTCATGAGGGCCTTGAAAAGAGCTTGGGCTGAGTGTCTGAAGCCCTTTGCTCCTCTCTCTCTGCCCTTATTTGCAAGTCCGGTTACCTTTCTGAGCCACTGTTTTCTTTTTTTTAATAGGTGTATAATTGACATGGGCCTTCCCAGGTGGTGCTAGTGTTAAGGAACCAGCCTGCCATTACAGCAGACATAGACTCGGGTTCAGTCCCTGAGTCAGGAAGATCCCCGGAGGAAGGCACGACAAGCCACTCCAGCATTCTTGCCTGGAGAATCCCATGGACAGAAGAGCCTGACAGGCTACAATTCATAAGGTCACAAAGAGTTGGACACAACTGAAGTGACTTAGCATAAAGGCACTCATATATTGTGCCCTGTCAAAAACCTTGACCCAGAGAATCGTGGACATAGTAAAATGTTCTCCTTTTACACTATTAAATTTAGGGTTGGTTTGTTATGCAGAGAAAGTACCCAGAACATAACTGACATATATTATTAGTTTCAGGTGTATAACATAATGATTTGGTATTTGTTTATATTGCAAAATCATCACAATTGGTCTAGTTAACATTCCTTACCACACATAGTTACAATTTTTTTCTTATGATGAGAACTTTTAAGATTTACTCTCCTAGCAACTTTCAAATATACAGTGCTGTGTCATTAACTATAATTACCATGCTGTACATTGCCACGGCTGATTTATTTTGTAACTGGAAGTTTGTACATTTTGACCACTTTCATCCATCTTGCCCACCCCCACTTCTAGTCTGTTTTCTGTATCTGGGAACTTTAGTTTTGTTTTATCTTTTGGATTCTACATATAAATGAGATCATAAGATATTTGAGCCTCTGTTTTCTCATTAATAAGATTGGCAATCTAATTAGAGGTCCTTTTAGCTCTACCATCTATGATTCCTAAAGCACCATCTAGATCTAAAATTCTATGATTCTTGTTCCAATCTGAAAGAGGATATGTTTTCCAGCCAACTTCACCTTACGGAAAGTTCATTTTGTGTGTTGGATTTCTGTCATCCTTGAAGGGAAGCAGTGCAGAGTGGCAAAATCATTGTTAACCTTGGGCATACATTAGAATGAACTGGAGAGTTTTGTAACAAACCCAAAGCCAAGCCCCATTCAGAACCACCCAGGCAAACCAAAAGGACTCTGAGGATGGGTCTTGGGCATGGGAATGTTTTGATGGTTCCTCAGGTTATTTGAATGTGCAGCTACGATTCAAAGACACAAGTGTAGGCAGAAGTAGACTTTCCAACCCAGGATCTAGAATTGAACAAACCTGGGCAGTGGCAAGCCATGTTTGCAGCCCGAGGCAAAAGAAAGCAAATCTGACCTCTAAGTGAGCAAATGAAAGTTGCTCAGTCATCTCCAGCTGTTTGAGACCCCATGGACTGTACAGTCCATGGAATTCTCCAGACCAGAATACTGGAGTGGGTAAGCCTTTCCCTCCTCCAGGGGATCTTCCCAACCCAGGGCTGAATCGAGGTCTCCCAAAATGCAGACAGATTCTTTACCAGCTGAGCCACCAGGGAAGCCCTGAACCTCTAATATATGCTTATCAAAACATCCTCCTCTAGTTCAGACAAAAGGAGAAACATCTATAAAATCTCTACAGTCAGAAAGCAAGACTGCATATAACGTCTGTGTTGTCCAATCTGTTCGTGAACTGTGGTCAACCTTGGGCATCAAGGCAGTGGAGACTGAAGGTCCTGCAGTGCTGGGAGCAATGAGCTGACTGAAAGCAACTGTCACTGTTGCACAGTAGTGTAGGGTCACAACCAACAGTCTGTCTTTATTTCAAATTATGGTAATTTGTCCATCATGGATATTTTTGTATTCAGAGTCTTTAAAATTATTGAATTTAAATATTATTTACCTTGATTACTGAGTTTTTTGTGCCCCCTCCCTCTTACAGTTTGCACTGGAGAGCATTTCACTCATTCCATCCTAATCCGAATTCTGAACCTGAGTTTAAATTCTGCTTCTGCTTGGGTAGGTTACTTAACCAATCTAACTTTACTTACTTGTAACAACTGTGGTGTTGGAGAAGACTCTTGAGAGTCCCTTGGACTGCAAGGAGATCCAACCAGTCCATCCTAAAGGAAATCAGTTCTGAATATTCATTGGAAGGACTGATGCTGAAGCTGAAACTCCAATACTTTGGCCACCTGATGTGAAAAACTGACTCATTGGAAAAGATCCTGATGCTGGGAAAGACTGCAGGAGGAGAAGGGGACGACAGAGGGTGAGATGGTTGGATGGCATCCCTGACTCGATGGACATGAGCTTGAGCAAGCTCCGGGAGCTGGTGATGGACAGAGAAGCCTTGGGTGCTGCAGTGAATGGGGTCGCAAAGAGTTGGCTGAGCAACTGAACTGACTGACTTATATGTAAGATGCCCTTCATGCCAACTCTCCTATACAGCCCTGTGAAGTGTAAATGAGGTGATGCGATGAAGTGCCCAGTGCAAAATGGGAAGCCTCTATATGCCCTAATGTGGGTTGGCTAATATCACACACAAAGATTGCACAACACCATGATTACCATGGTTCTCATATGTGTATTCCAAGAAAGCTGTCTTCCCTGGGGTCTGTCAGTTCTAGGGTATAGGATTGGAGTTGTCTTGACATTGCAAACTGTCTCCAACCAAAGAATTCTAGACTAAAGGTGTTCAGTCTCTTCCATAAAATCCTAGGGATCCACAAATAACCTGATATTATTTAAGCTAATCAATGATTACATAATTGCTTAATGGGCACAATTATTTTCATCTATTTTATATCTTTGGATCTGTATAAATTTTAATCAGTTTAAAGAAGGAGTCTGTAGATTCAAAATGTTTGAGAATTACTCTTCAAAATCCTGGTTCTCAAAGTTTAATGTCCATAAGTCATCTGTGCTCAGTCAAGTCCAACACTTTGCAACCCCATGAACTCCTCTGTCCATGGAATTTTCCTGGCAAGAATACTGGAGTGAGTTGCCATGTCCTCTCCAGGGGATCTTCCTGACCCAGAGATCAATCCTGCGTCTCCTGCATTGCAGGCGGGTTCTTTACTGCTGAGCCACTGGGGAAGCCCTAAGTCATCTGAGAGTCTTGTTAAAATTCAGGTTCTGATTCAGCAAGTATAATTGAGGTTCTGCATTTGTAACAAGCACCCAGGCAGAAGTGGTTGCATCATTTCTGGGGCTCAGGAAGGAAGGAAATTTCAGGATTTCTTATTAAAAAATTAACCGTTTCAAAATAGTACAACAAAGTATTAAACCACGAGCAGAGTCCTAAGCATGAGGTCTTCTGCCTTTCTACAGGCCACCTGCCCATGAAGCCAGCCCTGCTCCCAGCAGAGGCCAGTGCTGCTGGTCTATGATTATACTTCAAGTAGAAAAGATCTCATCAGTGGTGTCCAGTAGAACTTCCTGTGATAATATAAATGTTCTATTCCTGTGCTATTCATATAGCAGCCATTTAGCCACATGGGGCTGTTAAGCACTTGGAATGTGGCTAGTATGACTAAAACTAGTTTTATCAAATTTTAACTAAATTTAAAGAGCTCCATGTGTCTGGTGGCTGCTATGCTGGATAGCACAATTTGGTTGTCAACTTTCTTCGGCAGAAAACACGCTATTCTGGCATATTATCTGTCTCCAGGCTGCTTATGGAACATCACCTTCAAGGGAAGACAGATGAGATCTTTTTCTTTATGCTTTAATAAGCCTATTATTATCATTATTCGGTTGGAAAAGTTAAAAAAAAAAAGTTTGTCAAGTTTCTCCCTTACATCTTTCAGAAAAACTCTAACAAACTTTTTGACCAACCCCATATTATTGTTTAATCTGACAGCCAATGAATGCTATTCCAAATATTCTCATGGAAAAAACCTGGTCTTTTGGTATGGCATTTTTTTTTTAAACATTAAACGCAATTTTCTACTTACCTTACTGTGGAAAAATATTGGCAATTCATATGTTAAGTTTCTTGTCTCCCCTCAAGGGAAATGATTGACAGCCTTTAAGTGCTTGTCTGCATCTTTTAAGACGCAAGTGACTGACAGTCTTCAAGAAGAACACTCTTTCCTGCAGCCTGGCAATGTGACTTGATTCTCCTGATGTGAAGATAGTTTTCAGGTGTCTGAGCTTCTCACGGTGTTAACCCTCTGTGGTCGGACATCTTTTCCTGGACTGAGCATGCACGGGAAGAACGCGCGATCTCGCGGGAGTTGCCCCCAGGCTCCCTGTTACGAACTCAGAGAATCTACGGTTCTGAAGGTGGGTTTTGGGGGTTTGGGTTTTTTTATTTGGTCTGTGTGAAATCTTCAAGTTGCTAAATTGCTAATCTCCAGAGAGGTTTTCTGGTTTCCAAGCTCTGTTCAAGACTTCAAACTTTGTTTTTGAAACAGGATTAATTGGGCACTCAATGAGACGGGGAGACAGAGATTTAAAATCTGACTTCTTGGGACCTCCTGATGTTTCAGTGGCTAAAACTCCGAGCTCCCATTGCAGGCGGCCTGGGTTCCAGCCACATGCTGTAGCTTGCTGCTGCTAAGTCGCTTTAGTTGTGTCCGACTCCATGCGACCCCATAGACAGCAGCCCACCAGGCTCCCTCGTCCCTGGGATTCTTCAGGCAAGAACACTGCAGTGGGTTGCCATTTCCTTCTCCAATGCAGGTGAAGTCACTCAGTCGTGTCCGACTCTTAGCGACCCATGGACTGCAGCCCACCAGGCTTCTTGTTCATGCGATTTTGCAAGCAAGAGTACCGGAGTGGGTTGCCATTGCCTTCTCCATGCTGTAGCTTAAGATCTGGTATTCCCCAGCGAAGATCGCAGTTCCTGAGTGCCGCAGCTAAAACCCAGCCCAGCCAAATAAATAAATATTTAAAATAACAATAAAAATCTAACTTCTTGAGTCAAAGAAATGGAAGAAGATGCTATAAGACGTTTGGGAGATCAAGAAGGAGGAATGTGAAAGGGGCTCGCTCATTTAAGAATAAAAGCCAGAAACCAAAGTTCCATCCAACAGGAATTTATAAGTATCAGGAAAAAACAGCCCTTGGTTTCTGTGACTGTTTTTCCTTTGGATCTGTACTTAGTACATGGCTCTTGACATCAAAGCACAAAGCACAGGACGGATTAAACATTCTCCAAGTGGGTCACTGCTTGGCAGCCCCAAGATACACTGCTTAGAAACCTAAGGCCTGGAAACAGACCCAGGAACCTATAGAAGTCAGTAAAGGATAGAGTGACAGTGGAGGACAAGGTAGTATTATCCAAAAGTGTTAAGTCAACTGGCCAAACATTTGGGGAAAATAAATACTGCTCAATACTTATACTCTACAACAAAATAAATCCCAGGTGGAGTAAATATGTGCTAAAAATAAACAAACCCCCAAACTATAAAAGTGCTGATGAAAGAGTGGAATTTGGGGTCAGGAGTGTGTATGCACTTAATTTGACCGCAGTTTACACTCCCCCTGGCAGTGCAAAGGTTCCGTGTGCGCAAATCCACACAAATATGTGATATTATCTAGTTTCTGGGTTTTGCCATTCTAATAGCACAAGTTTGTTTAAAAATGCACATCTCAGATTATTAATTTGAACATCTCTTCAAATACTTTTTAGTTTTTTGTATTTCCATTTTTATAATACTTGTTTACCTCCTTTGCCCAATTTCTACTGGGGTTTCTGTATTTTTCTTCTTGATTTGAGAAGGTTCCTTGTGTGTTGTAGATATTAATCCCTTGTTAATTTGCACATTGTGAATACCATTTTCCTTTGTCATTTTAAAAACACCAGTTTTATAAATGTTAGTCTTTGGTGAGCAGAAGTCCTTCATTCCGATAAAATGAAATCCATCTCACACAATCCATAAGTGGATGCAGTGTTGTTTGTGATGGGAAGCTGGAGGCAGTTGAAATGTTCAGTGCTGGGACAGCAGATTGGTAAAATGTTAAGAGGCACACCAAGGAAGGCTGAGCAGAAATTAGAAGCGATGGACCAAGTGCACAGAGAACATCTTAAAAATGCAATGCTGAGTGAAACAAGTAAGAAGCATAATGAGGTATATAACACAATACCATTTATGTCAGTTAAAATGTGTGAATCTCATACAATACATATTTAGCAAAAACATATGCAAATGAAAAAGATACATATTCAGTACCTTAGAATGGTTTTATGAAGCAGAGGAATGGAATAGGAAGTGGGGATTACAGGAAAAAAGTAAATAAGAGAGAAGCCTAAGACTGATTATTATCAACCACTGATAATATCTTAGGAAATGAATCAATAGTACCTGAGTATCCCACACTCAACCACAGAAGAAAAAAACACAGGTAAAAAATTTTTTCATGTGGAGGTAAAAAAAGACTTCCTGAGCATGATGCGAAAGGCAAAAACTATAAAAGAGAAGGATTTTCAATGTAGTGAAAGAAAATATATTTGAATTATGGTAAAGATACATAACATAAAATTAATTATCTTAACTATTTTTAAGTGTGAGGTTTGGTAGTATTCAGTACTTTCTCATTGCTTCATAACCAATCTCCAGAGCTCTTTTCATCTGACAAAACTGAAACTCTAATCCATTAAACAACTCCCTGTTGCTCCCTCCTCTCTGACCCTGGCAACTGCTATTCTGCATTCTATCTCTGTGAACTTGAACCCTCTAGGTACCCCCGTATAAGCAGAGTCATACAATATTTGTTCTTTTGTGACTGGCTGATTCCCTTTAGCATAGTATCCTCAAGGTTTATCCATGCTGTGGCAAATGTTAGATTTTCCTTCCTTCTTAAGGCTGATTAATATTCGATTGTCCTATGTGCTGTATTTTGTTTATCTGTTCATCTGCTGATAGGCATTTGGGTTAGTCCCACATTTGGGCTATTGTGAATAAGGCTGCTGTGAATGTGAATGTACAAATATCTCTTTAAGACCATGCTGTCAGTTCTTTGGGGTCTGTATCAAGTGGAATGACTGAATCACCTGGTCATTCTATTTTTAATATCTTGAAGAATTGCTGTAATATTTTCTATAGCACTTCATCATTTTACATTCCCATCAACTGTGCACAAGGATCCCAAATTCTCCATATCCTTGCCAACAATGGTCATATCTCGTAGCTTTTTTTTTGGATAGTATCCATCCTGATGGCTGCTGCTGCTCCTGCTGCTGCTAAGTTGCTTCAGTCTGACTGTGCACCCCATGAACGGCAGCCCACCAGGCTCCTCCGTCCCTGGGCTTCTCCAGGCAAGAACACTGGAGTGGGTTGCCACTTCCTTCTCCAATGTAAGAAAGTGAAAAGTGAAAGTGAAGTCACTCAATCGTGTCCAACCCTCAGCAACCCCATGGACTGCAGCCTTCCAGGCTCCTCCATCCATGGCATTTTTCAGACAAGAGTACTAGAGTGGGATGCCATTGCCAAGGGACATAAAATATTTTTTTAATGGCAAAATTTTAAAAACTGCATGGTATCTGGTTTATATTTCTAATAAAAGGCTCTTAATAATCCGTAAGAAAAAGATGAAAAAGAAAAGTAGGCTATGGGTATAAGGAGCAACTTAATCAGAAAAGACTACCAGTAATAAATAAAGACTACCAGTTAATAAATATGCATGCATGCTCACTCTTTTCAGTAATGAGAGAAACATAAATAAAATAACATGATATCATTTAGAGCAGGTCAGTTGGCAAAGATGTAAAGAAACAGTAATACTCAGTGGTGGTAAGGATATAGGGGAGTATGTGCTCTCATACAACGCTGGTTTAGGTGAACAGAAGCTGTAATCATCTTCCGACATGCATCCTTCCCATTTTCTTTAGTCATAGAATCCATTACTTTTTAAGCTGACTGTCCTATTGCTTGGAATAAAGACAAGATTTTTAAGCCTTCCTCACAGCTATGTTGCCAAAGTCCAGCCATGACTTAATTTTGGTCAATAAGATATAAGTGAAAGTACTGTGTAGGAATTCTGGGAAGCTTCCGTAAAAGAATGGAGAAGTGTATCCATTTCTGCTGTTTTGCTTCTTCCCACTGCTTTAATGGAACAGAGCTGTGATGGCAGGAACTCAAGTAGCCATCTTGGAGCCCAAAGACACTTTGAGGATGCTAAGAAAGAGAGACCTTGAGCATAGATTTGTGTGTCTGAAATGTGGCCTTTGGGTTCCTAATAGTCACCAGCTCCTAATATGGAGGGTCTACATTCAGCCATCTAACCATGGAAAATTCCCATTATGTGCAGGTCACGAAGGGAAGTCACACATCTCTAAGGGGAGCCCTGGCCTTCTGAAGATGGCCAAGGTTGCCAGAAACAAATAGTAAGTAATAAATACAATAGAAATGTACACAATTTAACTTTCCAGTGGTGTGATAGTGTCAGATTTTAGCAAATATACTTCTGGAGTTCTTAAAGCTGCAGTAAGACTTGAGGGATCCCTCCTATGGCAGGCAATATAGTTGCACTTTAGCTACTTGTGCATACGTACAGACCATGGCATTTTTCAGACAAGAGTACTAGAGTGGGATGCCATTGCCAAGGGACATAAAATATTTTTTTAATGGCAAAATTTTAAAAACTGCATGGTATCTGGTTTATATTTCTAATAAAAGGCTCTTAATAATCCGTAAGAAAAAGATGAAAAAGAAAAGTAGGCTATGGGTATAAGGAGCAACTTAATCAGAAAAGACTACCAGTAATAAATAAAGACTACCAGTTAATAAATATGCATGCATGCTCACTCTTTTCAGTAATGAGAGAAACATAAATAAAATAACATGATATCATTTAGAGCAGGTCAGTTGGCAAAGATGTAAAGAAACAGTAATACTCAGTGGTGGTAAGGATATAGGGGAGTATGTGCTCTCATACAACGCTGGTTTAGGTGAACAGAAGCTGTAATCATCTTCCGACATGCATCCTTCCCATTTTCTTTAGTCATAGAATCCATTACTTTTTAAGCTGACTGTCCTATTGCTTGGAATAAAGACAAGATTTTTAAGCCTTCCTCACAGCTATGTTGCCAAAGTCCAGCCATGACTTAATTTTGGTCAATAAGATATAAGTGAAAGTACTGTGTAGGAATTCTGGGAAGCTTCCGTAAAAGAATGGAGAAGTGTATCCATTTCTGCTGTTTTGCTTCTTCCCACTGCTTTAATGGAACAGAGCTGTGATGGCAGGAACTCAAGTAGCCATCTTGGAGCCCAAAGACACTTTGAGGATGCTAAGAAAGAAGACCTTGAGCATAGATTTGTGTGTCTGAAATGTGGCCTTTGGGTTCCTAATAGTCACCAGCTCCTAATATGGAGGGTCTACATTCAGCCATCTAACCATGGAAAATTCCCATTATGTGCAGGTCACGAAGGGAAGTCACACATCTCTAAGGGGAGCCCTGGCCTTCTGAAGATGGCCAAGGTTGCCAGAAACAAATAGTAAGTAATAAATACAATAGAAATGTACACAATTTAACTTTCCAGTGGTGTGATAGTGTCAGATTTTAGCAAATATACTTCTGGAGTTCTTAAAGCTGCAGTAAGACTTGAGGGATCCCTCCTATGGCAGGCAATATAGTTGCACTTTAGCTACTTGTGCATACGTACAGGTGATGTGATTTTCATCTCCTCTCGGAGCCTTTATGCCTCTCTTAAGTGGTACTCTTTGTACGTAGATCTGCTAATGTGAACTCACTCCCTGCTTCCCAAAGCTGTGCTATGTCCAAGAAGCTACAAACTGGAAGTAGTTGCATCAAAGCAAAGGCATGAGGACAGTTTTTAAAATGGGGAAACTGTATTTGTTTGGTCTGGAGAGGAAAAGATTCAGTATAATGAATAGTGGATAGTGTTCTTTAAATATCGGAGGGGCTTTAAGAAGCAGAGATGACAAAAGGAAGTGCTTTCTAGGAACGAAAGCTGTCCATCAAAGAACTGTGCTCCCTTGAGAGGTAGTGAGCTCCCTGTCCCTGGAAATGTTTGATCTGGATCAAGCTCCCATGATACCCTGGGTTTTTGTGAATGACTGAACACGATAGCTTTATGAAAAGACAGGAAGAAAACGTCAATGGGAATTGTGTGTCTGAGGAGAAGGCTTTGTGGTACATGCCTGGCAGCACGTGGAGAGCAAGACTGAGGTATAAGTTTAATTTTCTTAATGTCCTCTCCCCCAGATGCTTAACTGGGACTGCCCTGCCTACTGTCTCCCAGTCTGTCTCCACCATCGAAACATCCTTTGTTTTTGCCTACTCAACCCTAACAATTTTGAAAACCTTTCTTCTTCCCCAGAACCTTCTCTTAAAACTTCCTCCTACAGCTGTCACTGAGGCATGTAATGGAGGTGTGTTTCAAAGTTAGTGGCAGAGATCATGGGCTTTACCCCCATGCCCACTCAGCACAGAGCAGTAAGACCTCAAAGTTAAGGGAATGGCCTTGGAACGCAGACCACTGTTGGAATTCAGGTTTTCCCAACAACTACCTACTATTTAAGCCACACTCAGCTTTGGTTTCCTTATCTTTCATTTGGTGAAGACTATGCAATTCAAAGCTCACGTTAACACCAGGAGTTAACTAAAGGCATCGTATGGACAACTTCTCCAGAGAGGTAGCTACTCTTCATTTTCTGCTTTTGACCACACACAGCGTTGCAGTGAGTCCCTAAAGCGCTTCACTCCCCATCCCCTGCCCCCAGCACGCCTGGCGCTGTCTGAATGCTGCCTGTGATTGTGATAAGACAGGTCGTGGAATCTGGTACTATAGCAATGGATACGTGCGTGCTAAGTCATTTCAGCCATGTCTGACTCTCGGCGACCCCATGGACTGTAGCCCGTCAGGTTCCTCTATCCCTGGGATTCTCCAGGTGAAAATAACTGGAGTGAGTTGCCATGCCCTTCTCCAACAGATGTTTCCAACCCAGGGACTGAACCGGCATCTTTTACGTCTCCTATATTGGCAGGCATGTTCTTTACCACTAGTACCATCTAGGAAGCCCCCTACAGCAATGGTGGCCCTAACTCCACTTTTTTCTCTCCCCATGATCATGACAACCTTGAGAACAGCTGGTCTGTACACCAATTTGGCATATCTTCACATTCAACTTGGACTCATACTGGGTTGCTCACAAGTCTATGTGTGTCTGGTCTCTGGAGGATAAATCTGCTTGTGACACTGCAGGGCACCCCTTCAGAGAGCGCTGAGCCTCCCAAGCCCATGGAGTGACTGATACTGGAGAGTTCATGTTGGATTAAGTGCATCCCAGCTGGGCAGTTCCTTTAGGTCAGCCTGGGGAGCGGAGCTTCTCCAGGTGCCAAGCAGATGCCTTGGACAGAAATGACAGCTGTGGGTGGGACTCAGATACTGGAAAACTCTTGGGTCTTACAGCCTTGAGCTTGCCTTGGCAACAGCTCTTTCCCCTGTTCTCTTTTGAAAGGGAACTATGTGACTGCTGGCACTAGGCAATTATCATTTGTAAACATTTTTTTTTTCTTGTGTCATGTCAGAGAAAGACACACACAAACCTTGCCTGGGAACAGTACATTGAGGAATTATAGGCATAAGCCAATCTAGTTTTAAAAATGATGTTGCCATCTAAATTCTATTAACCCTACAATGCAATCTCCCTTAGACCAAAATATTGCAATTTCCTTCTCTTTCCACTTTCTTTTTCTCCAATTTAATTTGATTTTTGCTCTCTTTGGAGGATACACAGTAATCGGGTTAGGCCGTTGCCCATTCAATGTTGCCCATAGAGTTCCTTGCCTTTCTATTTCAGCCCATTCTATACTTCTTCCTTAATCCACTTTCTGCCCAGTAAATATCCCAAGAAGAACCGGACAGAGATAAATCATTTCGCCTTGCAAACTTATCAGGTTGAAAAAAAAATAAACAATCTGCTGCCCTCCAAAACTGAGAAAATCATGTTAGCTTAAGGTACCAAGTCTGTTTATTTTCTTTTATCTAAGGGATAGATTGCATTATGAAAGCTGGGCCAGACTGAATGGCCCAAGAAGTCCCTCACACCTAGGGAGTGCCAGAAACAATAAATGAATGTTTTTGTGATTGAAATTGTCCAATCTGAATCTCAGAAGGGATTATGTTTGATTTTTTGGAGAAGGTGAACCATATAGATTTCAAATAATAATTCTACAACTTCAGCTCTTTTTGAGGGCATGCAGAATTGCTTGCCAACTCCTGAAAGCCCAGAGAGTAATTGATTTAACAAGACTGAAGCAATATTGCTTTTTATGCAGCTTAAGGTGTAAACAAATATTTCCTCTTAACGCATTTCTAGAACTGGGTACAATTACATTTATCAGATTCAATGAAAACAGACAGACCTTTCAAAAATCCAGTCTATTCTCATCCTTCTCTTTCTATAACCAATAAAATGAAGAAGAAAATGCAGAAATTAGAACAGGGCAAGTCATGGAGACTAAGTGGCTTGTTTATTTCTTTCTTATAAATTTCAGTTACGTGTTGACTTGTAAAGAAGGAAAAGGGCCCTCTACCTACAAGATCTAGTCAAAAGTGCCTTCTGTTCTTTACAAAAGGAAAATGAAGAAGTAATAACAATATGATAATATTTCCATCCTGGCAAAGTGGCCCCATGAATGGTTAGTGCAGTTAAGGTCTGGAATCATTCAAAGGAGCATCTCTGGCAATTGGGAAGCTTTGGTGAAACCCCACACAAAAACTCAGACACCCTGAACCTGTTCACTAGCTCCAACATTCTGGTCAGCTTTGCTACCCTCCTTGGTCTGGCTTTACACACTGGCTCTCTAGCCCACGTCTTCGCTGGTGGCTCAGATGGTAAAGAATCTGCTTGTGGTGCAGGAGACCTGGGCTCAATCCCGGCACTGGAGAAGGGAATGGCTGCCCACTCCAGTACTGCTTTCCTAGAAATCCCATGGACAGAGGAGCTTGGTGGGCTACAGACCATGGAGTCACAAAGAGTCAGGCATGACTGAGCAACCAATACTTTCACTTTCACTTTCTAACCCATTGGGATCCTGCCACCCTGAGACATGATGGAATTGACATTGAGGATGACCTTAAAAAAACATCTTTCAGGTAACAGGACCGCTAAGTTACATACATCCTTGGCTATAGCCCAAGCATTGTGGCTTGAAATATTCTTCAACCTGGAAGGCTGGGCATAAACCACCAGGCATTTCCTATAGTCTTAAGGTAGAGTCCATGTTCCTCCAAAGAAGAATACAAGCCATTTAATCTACAGAAACAAGAAAGAACATGTAAAGGTCCATCAGCAAAATCTTGATCTCTATGTCAAAATTAGATTCATCACTGATAAAGAGATGAATGGATCTGTCTAGATATGTATAACCATAAACCAACACAACTATGTCTGTCTGTATATCTATCTACTGCCTAACTATCTCTACCTCTTTTTGTTTAGCTGTCATGATATGAATATAGTTCCAGGTAATACATTTTGTTAATACTTACTGTATTTTATTTATGCGACTTGTATATATGTGCTCAGTTGCTCAGTCGTGTCTGACTCTTTGTGGCCCCATGAACTGTAGCCCAGCAGTCTCCTCTGTCCATGGAATTTTCCAGGCTAGAATACTGGAGTGGGTTGCCATTTCCAACTCTGGGGGATCTTCCCAACCCAGGGATCAAACTCACATCTTTTGTGTCTCCCGCATTGGCAAGCAGGTTCGTTACCATTGCACGACCCTGGCACAATAATGCCATGATGTTTACTCTCTCTTCTTTTTAAATGCGCAAAAGTAAAAATAGCTCCTCCTTAGACAATGCAGCAGGCAAAAGTCTGTTATCAAATCATTGTCAGTGACGCAAAGCAAGCTGTAGAGAAAAACCCTCAAAAATGAAAATTGACTGGAAAAGAAGGCGTGTACACGTGGTGAAGCAGACATGAGCACAATTACAATTTGTCTCAAACTTTGCAGGCAATTTACCTTTGGATGGATGTCAAACAGGGAAAATTTCAGCCTGAGGACACTTTTTAAAGGAACTGATCAGTACTGGAGAACAGGAGAAACAGAGAGAACTCGGATGGGCGTGTTAATGGAACCAGCATCTCAGTCCTGCCTGCAGTGTTAATGGGACCGGGACTGTGGAATGAGTATCATTCAAGCAGATAATTCCCGTTCCTGTTAACCCACCTTCAGCCTGACAATCTGTCATTTTTCTAAAGCTGGATTCTTTTTCTTCTTTCCTATTTTTAGTTGGCAATTATATCTGAGCACTAAGGTGCCACCATCACGGTTCTGTGAGACATCCTGGGAGGGAAGCGGGTCCATGACCACAAAGAGTACTTGAGGATCTTCAGCATAACGAGAGGCATGGCAGAAAACTGCCTTAGTCGAATCATCCTGCTGCACCCCAGAAACTCACATGGGATAGTGTGGCAATTATATCTAATAAAACTGGAAGAAAAAATAATTAAATTTAAAAAAATTACCTCAAAGCAACTTTATCATGATTTGTGCATGCTTAAGTCACTTCAGCTGTGTCCAACTCTTTGTGACCCTAAGGACTGTAGCCCGCCAGGCTCCTCAGTCCATGGGATTCTCCAGACAAGAATCCTGGAGGAACTTGTCTTGCCCTCCTCCAGGGAATGGACTGAACCCCTCTCATATATCCTGCATTATCATGATGCCATATGGAGACTGCTTTATCATGATGGACCATCTTTATTTATCACTCGTCTAGTGTCTCAGTTCTGTTCAGTGGCTCAGTCATGTCCGACTCTTTGTGACCCCATGGACTGCAGCACGCCAGGCCTCCCTATCCATCAGCAACTCCCAGAGTTGGTATCTAGCTAGTGTCTAGCTTATCGTCTAGTGTCTAGCTTATCATCATTGGCTACCTTTGTTTATTAAGTGGCCACCTATTGACTTGCTCAAATGGAAACAATGGGTCATTAACATTATCTGAAACCAATGTAATTCATTCAGAGGGTCCCCGTTGTTTGGGGAAGGCCTAAGTCCTGATGCCATCTGCTGTTTCAACCAACAAGCAGAAAGAAGAGCCTGGGATTCGGCGGTTTAATGTGGTACTTTAGCACCTGTCGGGGCCCAGAGCAGAGCCTCTGTCTCTTTGGTACTAGAGGAAGTCAGAGCAGAGTGCTTGGGCAAACACTGATGACATCTCATCCTTACTTCCTTTTTTACGGGATAAAATCACAGAGAACGGAAAGTGCGTTTGGAAAAAGAAAATAAGGTCCAGAGGATTGGAGTGTGGAATTCTAGGTGGGGTTCTCATCAATCCTATCTCCCTTCTAGGGAGCTGTTTATGCAGTAGTGGGCGGATAGCTTTCTCCCTGGCTTTCAATTCATTCTAGTCCATTCTAATCCAATTTAATATATCAGCACATGCATGCATGCATGCGTGCATACACACACACACAAACACCCCTTCATCTCCACTTGGGGAAGACAACAGGGAAGGATAACCAAGGTGACAGTGGAAGTCTTGAGTTAGGCAATGAGTGAACTAAGAGGATAGCCAAGGATACAGATGAGGCAACAAGGAGATGCTTTGGAACAATGGCCATGAGAGGTACCAGTTGTGCTGAAGCATGAATGACTTGGGAGGTGAAATCACATCAAAGCTTTTTCATCAACCCCATCTATAGTCTCACCCTGCTCCCCAGGTTTTGCTTTTCTCCCTCCATGGGACTTTATGCCTGTGTGCTGGGGCCAGAGAAGAACAGAAGCTGGGTTTGGAGGGGTAGAAGGAAAATATGAGAAGAAAGAAACAAGGTGAGAACTGAAGGATGGCCAGCAACCCCCTTGATTTCTCCACTTTTCTGGACGTTGCCTCTGTGTTTACTCTGCAGAGTTTGTGATGATGAGAAGCCAGTCCTGCAGATTCAGCAGCTGAGGCATGAAAATTGGAATTACTCACCTTTGGAGAAGGACACATTTGTGATGGGCTAAATGGAATGACTATGTTCATTCATCAGAGGCTGCGATGCAATGAATTTCCAATTGGTTAACTTCTAAATAACAAGACTTGCTGTAATGAAGGCTGAAGGGTACTTGAGTTTGGTTTTTATGCCATAAAAGGCATCAGAATTTGCACTTCTTTCAAGCTTGGTAGGAAGCTCTTGATATTAAAAAAAGAGCAAATTCTGACCAGTGGGTCTTCATCTGTGTGGGCAAATATCTGAGAAATCAATGGCTAAAAATGAAAAGACTATGGTGCAAAGAGAAAGAAAAGTGAGAGAGATAAGCTTGGCCATGCCTGTCTAAGCACTTCTGAGGGGAGAGGATGAAAGTTACGTTCCCATTTTAGCGAGGGGACTATCAGACGCAATGCCATTAAACATTCCAATCCAATTCTGATGCCATACTCACCAAGCCCCCGGTGGTGATTTCGCTTCAAGGGAGAAAACATTGCTCAGGCCAGTGCAATTTCTGACCTAGCCAGAGTTACATTTTCTGTCATCCATCAATACACTTGCATGTTATGGATCTATTCAAATATTTTAAGTGCAATTCCCTGTTTATCAAGCTGAGTCAAAAATGACATCTTGTAAGCTCACTGGGGGGATTCCCTGATGGGGCAGTGGTAAAGGATCCGCCTGCCAATGCAGGAGATGTAGGTTTGATCCCTGGGTTGGGAAGATTCCCCTGGAGAGGGAAATGGCAACCCACTCCAGTGTTACTACCTGGAAAACTCCGTGGACAGAGGAGCCTGGTGGGCTACAGTCCATGGGGTCACAAGAGTCAGTCATGACTGAGCATACACAGGTACACACACACACCCAAGCTCACTTCCTTTAGAGCCATAGGTAATAGTCATTATCAAGATCAGCAGTTGTTTCCAAATGTGCTGCTCCCCAAATCAAGGGAAGCTGACATCGACAAGGAAATCAAATTGTATAAGATTAGTCAATTTTGAAGGCACCGTACGTGAGTCATTTTGCACTTTTGACTCAATCAGTTTTTAATCAGTTTTTAATTTACATACCATACACTTTACTTTCTATTACTAGCTTCATCTTGCTCTTTAGCCTCCATTTTTGCTGATGGCACACAGCACGTGAACTTGTCATTTCTCTAGCCTAAAGACATCTTCTCGAGGTAATTATCCAGTCTTTCAGTATCTCCTCCTGTTTGGTTGATGGAGCTATTCTCTGAGTCTTTCCAGAATCTGCAGTGGTATTGCCTCACCTACAACCTGATGTTCCTTTGGGCACCAGGTTAGCTCCAAATTCATTGCCTCTGGAGCTTAGGCCCCTACCCTCTATGACCTCGCCATCTTGACCCCTTTTCTTCCAGGCATCCAGATTGCTGAAAACACCTAGAACTCGCAAGGAAGTTCTAAAATGTATCTGCCATCCTGTGGGGTTTTTGGCTTTCTCCCCACTCCCACCATGTCAGTTGTAGAGCCATGCCACTCCATTCAGTTTTTATTCCAATTCATGGTCTGAGTGATCTTTTAAAAACTCAGATTTTTTTTTTTAATCTCTCCATCCCCCAAAGTATTTGAAGGCTCACCATTGCTTTGACAAAGATTTTTGATGAGGCCAATGGAGCTCCAAATGGCTGCTCCAGCCCTGTCCTTACCCCCATCAGGTTCTATATTCTCTCTGACCCTTGAGCCTGCTCCAATCCCACCAACTCTCTTTCTTTTTATACAAGCTATTGTGCATCTGCCAACCACAGGGACTTTGCACATGCTGCTTCCTCTACATTAAATGATCTTTCTCCTTTCTTGCCTGGTGAACTCCTGTTTGTTCTTCAAAACTCAGTTCAGCCATTAAAAATACAATGGATGAACACACTGTTAAGGTATTTAACATACCCTTATCACACCAAGGGATTCAAAACTATTGTTTAGGTTCTAGTGTACTCCAAATAATTCTCTTTTCTGAAATAGCGAGGCATACTATTAAGGTCTAAAACCTCGAAGAGAGGTCCAAAAGGGAGGGATATATATATACACACACACATAGCAGATTCACTTTGTTGTATAGCAGAAACTAACACAACGTTGTAAAGAAATTATACGCCAATGAAAATAAATAAAGAGTCTGTGAATAGTGGGAAAATGCAAAGAGAGGGATTTGGGAAGCAGTTTACCACTAATAAGAAAGCAAGATAAAAAAAGAATGAAATAATGTCATTTGTAGTAATCTGAAAAAACCTAGGGATAAGCATAACTAAGTGAAGTAAATCAGAAAGAGAAAGACAAATATGGTCTCACTTACATGTGGACTCTAAAAACTTAATACAATGAACTTATTTACAAAATAGAAACAGACTTACAGTTTTTGAAAACAAACTTACAGTTGCTAAAGGGGAAAGGGGGGGGGTAAATTAGGAGTTGAGAAATAACGTGTACTCACTACTATATATACAAAATAGATAATCAACAAGGACCTCCTGTATAGCACAAGGAACTCTACTCAATATTCTGTGATAACCTAAATGGGAAAAGAATCTGAAAAAGAACAGGTACATGTTTATGAACCAGCAAAGTGGTTCAGGATAACCTGAAAACTGACACAACATTGTGAGTCGACTGCACTCTAATATAAAATAAAAATTAAATAAAAAAAAAAAAAAGCAGGAGGGAGTGGGAAGAGAGAAGGAAGGTCACTAAGATGGAGATAGAAGACATTCCAGTTGGCTGAGACCAGGGTTGCTGAGAACCCACCCCACAGCTCTGCCCTTCTTGTAACTTAATCCCCACCCTTGCCTCTTCGTCTACGAAATGCCACAGAGGCGATGAGGGGTCCAAAGCCCTGGAAGATTCTTGAATTAAAATGCAAGATGGAAAGGCCAAAGCACTACCATTATTATTATAAGGAACGTGTCATAGACAGAAACAGACACCACAATGCATAATTTTTTAAAAATAAATACCATGCTGTCAAATTGGAGAGTGACTGGCTGTGAGATAATTTGGCAACTGCAGTGGAGCAAATGTTCAGGAGAGGTGAGTATTTTTCCACTCTTCCAGAAGGCTGGGAGCATAAACAGCAACAATTTTTCTTTCTTTTTTTTTTTGCCTCAATCTTTCAGTCGTGTCCATCAAATGAAGCTTTCAAGTTGAATGCTGAATAAAATACCCTAAACACAGCACAGAGCAAGCCCAGACTGAACATCTTGAAACTGGTAAGCTGAGAGAGAAAGCATGCATATTCCACGTGAATGGTTTCGGCAGTGTCAGAAAATGAAGCACGTTAAAAAAAAAAAATCAGGCTGTGGTTCTCTTCAGCATGTTCCCTTTTAACAGACAGTCCAAGGGGAATTCACGTTTTTAACCATAGGATGGACTGTCATAGCAGTTTAGGTGGTGTTGATAGCATCAGAGGGGGGAGCAGTTAGCCGGATACCCTATACTCTGTGACATCCTAGGACGCCCTGAGAGCAGAGAAAACCTGCAGAAGAGGCACGTCATTTGCATAGGCCAGAGCTTCATGCCAGCCACAGGCAAGGGGTGCAGCAAGCACAGCCGTGTTTGTGTGGATTCAAGACCAAGGGCACAGCAAGAGAGGGGATATTGCAGCGACAGACTTGCCCACCAGCAAAGAGATTGGCTAATAATAGTTGTGTTTATACCAGAGAGAATTGAAGCCACACAGAAGGGGAAACTAAAGACATTAAATTGTAGTAGAGCTAATTTTGGACGAAGGGGGAAAGTGCTGAGGGAAATGAAACAGGATAAAGCTCTTGAAGAGAAAGCCACGGAGGAAATAGTGTGCGGAGAGAAAGGGATGCACGGCTGAAATCACTGCAAGCTGCCCACCCATAAATATTCCAACAGGGTGAGGGGCAAAAGAAAGCCAAGGTGGACTGAAGTCAATGGTAAGAGAAATAGAAATGCTTGTATAAGAAGAATCTGTAGAAGGGTAAGAAATCAAGGATTGGCTAAAAGGTGATGATTGAATGAAAATGAACTGTGGAGAGTTCATTCTTGGTTGAACAAACACCTCTGTTTAAGCCTATATGCATTTTCTTCCCAGTTCCCTTTCTGTCATCCTATGTGCTGTGATTAGCTGCTCAGTCGTGTTCAACTCTTTGCGACCCCATGGACTGTAGCCCACCAGGTTCCTCTGTCCATGGGGATTCTGCAGTCAAGAATGCTGGAGTGGGTTGCCGTGCCTTCTTCCAGGGGATCTTCCCAACTGAGGGATTGAACCCAGGTCTCCCACATTGCATGTGGTTTCTTTACCATCTTAGCCATCAGGGAAGCCCAAGAGTACTGGAGTGGGTAGCCTGTCCCTTTGCCAGGGGATCTTCCCAGCTCAGGAATCACACCAGGGTCTCCTGCATTGCAGGCAGATTCTTTACCAGCTGAGCTGCCAGAGAAGCCCTATCATCCTATAAATACTCCTGTTTGCACTTTTCTCTCTGGCATCCACTTCTGTCCACACCCATCGTGATTCAGGGTGTGTGTACTCCCACATAGTCTTGATTAAAGTTAAGGAGTTGTTTTATCTGAATATAGGGTGATGAGGGGGACCCACCTCGGAGAAAATACTAAAGATTTAGGCAGTGGCTACCCTGCCTGTTAAGAATACTTCCCTCAATATCAAAACAAGAGGCGAGTGAAAAATTTCTGAGGTACCCACACCAAATAAGTGAAGGTGTCAGCAATGGATATTTAGATCAACGTGATACAATGGGGAACACAGTCACTGAGGGAGACACAGGCCAGCATCTCTGCCCCACTGTCCCCTTAGGACAGTCCCTGAGTTCAATGGGAAGAAGGCATACATCTCTCTGTGTGGCTTTGCACAGGGTGAGAAACACTGGAGGCCTACAGCTTTTAAGCCTTAACTCTCTAATAAGTAGGTCAAGTGGAAGTCTGCAAATTAAAAATGAAAAATCAGAAAGGGGCAAAAATTGTACCTCATGGCTATATTATCAGCAAATAACTCCAGCTCAGCATGATGAAACGGGAAAAAAGTAAGAAAAAGAATCATCTATTCTGTGGAAATCAAATACATTTATCAGCAAGCACACATACTCTGAAATTTGAAATAGCATGAGTTTTAATATTTCATTTTAACAGATTTTGAGAATCTCAGTTTGTTGGATAGCTTTCCTTTGGTACAAGAGTCCAGAAAAAAATTCCAGGCACCAGGAATTTCTACTTACAGGTAGGCCCCTGTATGATCATTCTAGAGCAGCTCCCTATCGGGATCTGGCTTGGGTTGGGAATCCCCAGCCTGCTCGATCTTTGTGTGAGCTACACTGAGAAGAGAGATAAATGGCTAGACTTTCTTCTTACACTTTTATAGTAGAGGTAGTAACATTTCCTCACTGAGAAATCTGGGGGCTAGAGCCAGCTTGATGACTGAGGGTTGCAGGCTGACTCCACGCTGACTTCTTCTGGGGAAGAAGAGGCTATGCTTGGCTATAGTATTAATGTGCCAGCTTGTAGTATTGGGCTAGCCAAAATTTCCTTCAGGTTTTTCCATAATATCTTACAGAAAAACCAGAGCAAACTTTTTGGCAAATCCAATATATGGACAACAGGAAATTAGAATAGGGCTGTACAAGGTTACATAGTGTGCCCCCCAAGTGCATTACCATCACTCTGAAATCTCAGAGTGTGACTTTATTTGGAAATAAGGTTGTTACAAATGTGATTAGTTAAGCTGAGGTCATACTAGATTAGGACAGGCCCTAAGTCCAATGACTAGTGTCCGTATAAGACAGATACAGACAGACAAGCAGACACACACACACACACACACACACACACACACACAGGAAAGATGACCATATGAAGATAAATAGAAACGGAGAGTCAAGTGATGCGGCTACAAGCCAAGGAATGCTGAGACTTGCCAGCAACCACCAGAAGCTAGAAAGAGGCTAGAAAGAATTCTTCCCCAGCCTTTAGAGAGAGTGCAGCCCTGCTTTCACCTAGATTTTGGATTTCTAGCCTCCAGAATATGATGGAAGAGAATAAATCTTTGTTTTAAATCATCCAATTTGTGGTGCTTTCTTATGACAGCCTTAGGAAACGAGTATATAGCCTCCAGCGGTCCTAGGCAGCGAGTCTGAAAATAGGTGACAAAAGGAGTGAGGAAACAGAATAACTACAAAGAAAGACCTGCAGACAATAAAAGCACAGCCTCTCAGGACCTTTAACCACAGAGTAAATAACCCGATGGAGCCCACACACACAGCTGGTGATGGAGGGGAAAGGGAGAGGACATTTAAAAAATCAAGTCTCAGGACAATTTTGATGTGCATGAAAGTAACACTGAAATCCTCATTGCCAGATGCTGCAAAGGGAACAGTGGGCAGGAGCAGAAAAGAAAGCGTCTTTTGTTTCCAAGGGGCAGGGTTTTTAGCTGCACTCTGCTGGAAGCTATTCCTTCTCACTCAGAAGCTCAGGGGAAAGATAAATCGCTCCTCTTAGCAGGTTGCGAGGAGAGATCAGAGGGTTTGCTGAAATCAATACAGTAGGAGATGCAGGGACTTAGAATAAACCATGGAAGTCAGGCGGGGCAGACGTGAGGGGCAACTGCTTCTCCAGTATTAGCCTACATGCCCAAGGCCAATTCCTTCTTCCATTTCACAACGTGTGGTTCTAAGCTTTTGAGACTTTCCCGGTCGCCCCAGGCCACCTCCTTCAGTTTTCTTCTTTCTTGGTTTGGTGCATCTTTGTACTGCACTGCTCTGAGAAAGTTTAGGCCATCCACTACACATTCATTCGAGCTCCTGCCCCCTTTCCTACAAGGACCCATTGTCTTTCTCTCCTCGCCTGAAAGAACGGAAGTCTTCCTTGTGTTCCAAGTCAGCTCCCCCTCCTGGTCTCTGTAACTCCTCATCTTCTCAGGGACCGTGCTCCATCAGCTATCTCCTCCTTCACATCCCTTCCGCATAAAATATATTCAGTCCTTCTCAGTTGAGGAAATCTCACCCTAGCTTCTGGGGCAGCTCCCATCAGCCTCGATAATGAGCCTTTTCTTCTCCTTCTCTTCTTGAGGCTTCTTGGAAGAAAAGGCTTCATTTTTGTACCATCAGGCTCTTGGCCCTGACATTACACTCCAACCTTCCTAGCCAATGACTGCCA
The DNA here is from genome assembly GCA_006408675.1 of Madoqua kirkii. Taxonomy (NCBI): domain Eukaryota; kingdom Metazoa; phylum Chordata; class Mammalia; order Artiodactyla; family Bovidae; genus Madoqua; species Madoqua kirkii. The sequence goes on from SJYC01014840.1 coordinate 40,360, forward strand.
AATAAGATGGTACATCTACTCTTATCATAGGTGACTCTGTGGTATTTATGAGCTGCTCTCCTTGAAACTCTATTCTGTGATTTCAGGGACACTATGCTCTTCTTGTTTTAAATTCTCTTCCCTGGATTCCTTCTTTACTTTGGGAATCATCCCATGGTCTTCCAATAGCCCCCAGTTTTAAAATTCTGAGCCCTCTCCTTTTTACTCTGAGAGGAAAATGCTTGGGAAGCCTCTGCCCAAAGACTGTCATCTATACCCAGACCTTAATACATGCTGATGAATCCAAAATGTATATCTAAAAAAAAAAACAAAAACCACACAATAGAAAATAGAAAAACCAAATATATATATATATATATATATATATATAATTCTGTTATTTCTCATTACATTCATATTCCACAGGGTCTCCCAATTCAATATGTTCAAAGTTCAGCTAATCATCTTTTCTCTATTACTCCTTTACCCACCCCTACCCCCCAATTAAAAACACTAGCTCTCCCTCTAAGCTTCTTTCACTCACTACTGATAATTCAACTAAGGTTTACTGAAGTACCAAGTATCTAAGTGTCTGGTCCTGAGCTTGCAGAGATAAATGAGATCTCCGAGAACTGTAGGAAAGAAAGAAAAGTAAACATACATTATAGTTTACCAGCAGAAGCAAACCTAGACGATATACAAGATAAAGAGGTAGCATGGAAGAGAAGATGATTATCTGGATCAGAGTAGGAGAAAGATTAGGTCAGCTGTGCCCAGGAATGCTCCCAAAGAGAGATGAGATAGTCTCTTTCTTACATGAAGTACAGCTCTGTCTCCCTTAATCCTCACCACCACCAATCTCACCCAAGCCTGACTCCTGGGAGTTTTCCTAGAGTCATCTTCTACATCTCTATAAATTCCTATCAGATCTATGTGCAAAAATCTCTCAAGACTTGTCTCTTGGATGAATTCAATGTATTTCCTAATGGACTTAGCTCCTATTTCACTTTCAACTCTACTCGCATGAGTGCAAGGAATTCACCCACTTTGGTTGCTTGACTATCATGCATGAATAGATCTATTTCTGTACAAAGTTGATGCTTAATTTCATTGAATGCAAAAATGCTCCAGAGTGAGATTCCTAAAACTTAGATATGATCATGCCACTTTACTTTTTACAGATCTTCGGGGCTCCTCGTCACAAAGTAAAACTGAAAACTAGCTTGGCAAACAAAGCCATCTTTACATTCTAGGCTCTGAAGATTTTATCAGCAGACATATCAGTCAGTCAAGCGTCTGTGTTTTCTTTTCTATGCCCTCTCTTAGAATTCATTTGCCCTTCTGGTCCAGATGGACTTTTTTATCATTTAAAATTCGGGCATCTTCTTTTTATTTCTCTCATTCATCCTTTCTGTTCCAGCACAACTCTAACTTGTCCTAGACCGTCTATCTTCTTAAGCTGTCACAATATTTATCATTAATTATATCTTTGAATATATCACATACCTACTTCCCCCCCAAAATTGTGAGCTCCAAGCTCCTTGAAGACAGAGCCTGGGAGTCAGAACAACAACAACCACAAAAATCAATCTAATTAGCTTGGGATGGTGTCACTCTTGGGTCAAAGAGAAAACCACAAATATAAACAAATACAAGCTGATTGGAGATTCTCCTTCTACTGTACACATATTGCTGTCTTCCAGGGTGAAATTATATTACATTTATATAAGAAGGCAATCAAGTGTGTAATATATTTGAAAAGATTTCTATCAAAACGGTTGAGATTTTTTAAAATATTTGGGACTTACAGAGGATAAGCTTTAATTATCTAAAGATTCATTGGTATGGAACACCTCATTGCCTTTAAAACTATATAAATGGGTAGATACAAAGGTTACAAAACATACAGCAATACCTTCAGAGCAAACACAGGATGACAGACTCTGCTGATGTGATCTGCACCATTAAATCCCAAAGGAGAAACTAGAAAAAACATGGATAAAAGCCACAAAGCTGAGGAGACTACAAAACATTCAGCAGGAGAAGAGAAGGGAGGGCCAGAGTTCTAGATGACTGAGAGATCTTTCTTCTTTCAGATGTAAAGAGTCACTACTGCTTATAAAGTGTTTTCAAAATGACGATATTTAGCATGGCTTTGACTCTCTTGATTTGCAAAACATGACTGTGAATATCAACTAACTGATCAACCTGCAAAACAGTCTTTAGAATTCAATAATTTGTTGTTGTTTTTCAGTTGCCCAGTGGTGTCAAACTCTTTGTGACCCCGTGGACTGAGGCACACCAGGCCTCTCTGTCCCTCACCATCTCCCAGACCTTGCCCAAGTTCATGTCCATTGCATTGGTGATACTGGACCCCAATTAATTAATTAATACTGGATCCCAACTAAAGAAGAGCAGACATGCCTGGAGAAAGTGAAAGTGAAGTTGCTCAGTCGTGTCCGACTGTTTACAACCCTGTGGATGGTAGCCTACCAGGATTCCTCCATCCATAGGATTTTCCAGGCTAGAGAACTGGAGGGGGTTGCTGTTTCCTTCTCCAGGGGATCTTCCCTACCCAGGGATCGAACCTGGGTCTCCCACATTGTAGGTAGACGCTTTACCATCTGAGCCACCAGGGAAGTCACAGAAAATCCCGCGGTAGGGTTAGAATCCTCAGGAGGAATGAGATCAGCCAGTGCAGATGTAAACTCATCAGGTCTTGATCTTGGGCCAGTGTCTCCCAAGTTCCGGAACCTCCATAAGATGAATTTAGTTGGAAAAGAACAGATTATTTTTTCTAGCTTTATTGAGGACAGAAATTTTTACTTTTAATAGTTGATTATTTTAACATGCCTTTGGAAAATTTATAAATATAGCATCATGATTTTATAATGCTCAAGATGGGTAAAAAATGTAAAAGGAAATCTCTTCAAAGAAAAACAGAGATCATACCGACATGGTGTGCCTATGGAAAGAGTCACCAGGGTGAGAGGAGACTAATTGAAGTGTTGGCAAATGCTGAGTAAGAACAAATCTGACTCTTATTATCTCAAATCTGTGCCTGTTTAATCTTGATGTCCAAACTAAATGATTCCAAATTTGTGAAGCTTTTATTTCTGATGTGGAGTTCAAGGAAAAAGGATAGAAAAGGGGGATGATTGGAGGAAAAGGAATCAAGTAGGGAAAAGCCCTGGGCTTCCCCAGTGGCATAGTGGTAAAAAGAATCCGCCTGCCACTGCAGGAGATGCAGGAGACGTGAGTTTGATCCCTGGGTCGGGAAGATCCCCTGGAGTAGCAAATGGCAACCCACAGAAGTATTCTTGCCTGGAAAATTCCATGGACAGAGGAGCCTGGCAGGCTACAGTCCTCAGGGTCGCAAAGATTCCAACATGATTGAGCACAACCACAGGAAAAGCCTTATATACAAGTTCTAAGTATCAGATAAAGAAAACCAGCAGAAACAAATCCTTCAAATTAAGTGCACAAAACAGTCTTCATGAAGATGCAGCTCTATTTCACTTAGAATCTGGCTCTCTTGAGTGTCCTGGGGAGACAGGCATCTCATTTCCAGAGGGCCCCAGAGAAACAGCAATCACTCACCATTCTTCTTGCCAACATCTTGTACAAGCAGCACGCAGCAGTGGCTTATCCTCATAGACAGTACAGAGCACTCAGAAACTGCTTCTCACGGCAGAGACAAGGCTCTTGGATGGGTTGCCTCAAAAAACACAATATTTTCAAGTTCCTTCCCCCACTCCCCATTTTCAAACTACCTCTTCTAATTGCATACTTGCAGTTTATAGGAATTTAATAGAAAAAAATAAAAGCCCAAGAAATGTCAGAGGTGACAAAGCGACATATCAGATCGACTCTGCAAAGGTCACAGACGCCAGGAACCAGTCAGCGGATTTGCCAGAATAAAGTCCTAGAACTTCACATTTTAGCCACTAAGGGATGCTCTGTGGTCTCCTACAGGAGGGCCCAGTCTCTGCGCTAGGACATTCCTCAGCCTCATCTCTGACCACTCCAGCCTGGCCTAGTGGGACTTTCTCAGCCTGATGGGAACCTCTTTGTTTCTCAAGACTCAGCCCAACTTCACTTCTTTCAAAAGATCCCTGTTCCTGTGTCCTGAGTTAGATCCAGTGCTCCGGGTCCCTACAGTGCCCTCCCCCTCCCTGCCTCCCTCCCTCCCTGCCTCCCTTAGTAGATCCTTTAGCAAATCTTTACTGAGCGCCTACTGTGTTCTGTTACTCTTAAGCACCAGAACTATAAAAGCAGCTCCTGTTTTCATGGAGGGCACATGAGGATACAGCTTCCAGAAACCACTCCAATTTATCATTCTTTGGGGTTTTGGTTTTGGTTTTATTTAAAATATTGTGTTCAAAAAAAAAATATTGTCTTCATTTCAGGTGTCCAGCAAAATGATTCAGTTTATATATATATATATATATATACACACACACACACACACACACACACACACACACACTTTTTTTTTCAGATTCTTCTCCATTATAGGTTATTGCAAAATATTGAATATAGTTCCCTCTGCTATACAGTCCAGTCAGTTCAGTAGCTCAGTCGTGTCCGACTCTCTGCGACTCCATGAATCACAGCACGCCAGGCCTCCCTATCCATCACCTACTCCCAGAGTTCAGTCAGACTTATGTCCATCGAGTCAGTGATGCCATCCAGCCATCTCATCCTTGGTCGTCCCCTTCTCCTCCTGCCCCCAATCCCTCCCTCCCAGCATCAAAGTCTTCCAGTGAGTCAACTCTTTACATGAGGTGGCCAAAGTACTAGCATTTCAGCTTTAGCATCATTCCTTCCAAAGAAATCCCAGGGCTGATCTCCTTTAGAATGGGCTGGTTGGATCTCCTTGAAGTCCAAGGGACTCTCAAGAGTCTTGTCCAACACCACAGTTCAAAAGCATCAATTCTTCGGTGCTCAGCCTTCTTCACAGTCCAATTCTCACATCCGTACATGACCACTGGAAAAACTATAGCCTTGACTAGACGGACCTTAGCCGGCAAAGTAATGTCTCTGCTTTTGAATATGCTATCTAGGTTGGTCATAACTTTTCTTTCAAGGAGTAAGCGTCTTTTTAATTTCATGGCTGCAATCACCATCTGCAGTGATTTTGGAGCCCCCAAAAATAAAGTCTGACACTGTTTCCACTGTTTCTCCATCTATTTTATATATATAATAATGTGTATCTGTTCATCCCAAGCTCCTTATTTTTCCCTCCTCACCTCTTTACCGCTTTGGTAGCCATAAGTTTGCTTTCTCTGTGAGAACAACATGCATTTTGATAATGAAAGTTCAGTGATGAAAACAAAAAGGGTCACACGTGGTGACCTGAGGAAGGAGGGTGGTTTACTGAAGTTGGAGAGACAGATAAGTAAATGGTTGTTGAAGGGAGAATTTTAAGCAGAGACCTTGATGACACAAAAGAGTCATAAACGAAAAGATCTGGAAGGTCAGTGGGGACAGAATAGAAAAAGGTTTTAAGCCTCTTAAGACCTCTTGGGAGTTTCAGGAACAGGAACAAAGCCAGTGTGGCTTGTGTGAACCAGTGAAGAGGGGATCAAGATGAGATTAGAGAGGGAGGTAGGTAGGGTCCAGGAACCACAGGCTTTCTACACCATGGAGAGAGGCATGTAGGTTTCATTCTGAGGGTGGTTGGAAGCCACCCAAGGTAGTTTTCAACCAGGAGGAGGTGGGAGGATCTTCTCAAAATCACCGCAGGAGTTAAAGACACCCTTGTTTGCCAGACATTCTAAATCCTCAGGTCTGGGGCAGGCTGGGCATGGTGGTCCATTGACCAAGATCTCTGTCACATCAGACTTGGTTCAAAGCCAGGCCCAGCATCTCCCCCTCACTCACCCTGCCTTTCCCTGCGCCTAACCAAACTGGCTGCTCCTCCTGCGTCCTTCTCCAGCATTGGCAGCTCATGGCTCTCTAAGCCCTGCTTTATGCCACCTCCACGGCCTCGAAGAAATTTAACCAGTCTCAATCCTGATCATTTTCTCATCCAAATATCTTTTGATTTGGCCTCTCATTACCACTGCGAACTGCTGTAGTTCAGTTCAGCGCATCATCTCCCATTTGACAGTCACAACAGTCTCCTAAACTTGTTCATGGTCTCCACATGCCAAGTATCAACATCTTCCATACTGCAGTCAGTGTTCTCTTCCTAAAAGAAAGAATGGGATCATGGTGAGCAAACCTCCATCTATGAGGGCGTCTGCCGACACTTCCTTCCCAGATGTTATTGACTCTCTTGCCTGTTAAATATCACTAATATCTCTGTATGCTTACAGAATAAATTTTCAAGTCTTTACCATGGCTTATCAGACCCTTTAGAATCTGCCTTCAATGTATGGTCCCTTACATCTCTTTCATTCTATTTCCAACAGTTACTTCTTGCTTCTAGAACATTCCCTGCCTTTTCACGCCTGACTTCTCACAAGCTCTTTCCTCCGCCTAGAACGCCCTTCTTCTCAAGCAAGCTTCATTTGTTTTTCAAGTTCCAGCTCAAATGAATCCTCTAAAAATGTAGGCGTGGCATTCTCCATGCCCCCACATACAGCATTTAGCTCTTTACATTTCAGGACTTCTGGTTTGGGTTGTAAATATTTGAATCCCCATGAACCTCTCAAGAGCAGAGCCTGGGTCTTATTTATCACTTTATTTAGCACCTAGTGTAGTGTCTGGCACAGACTGCTTAAAAAGATACTTGTTGAGTGGATAAACCAGTGAATTACCTTCAACTCCCACCCCCGTTTGCCATACATTTTGATATCCGCCTCCTCTTTGTAAGAAAACACAAAAAACAAACAAGATCCAAAACTTCAAGCCAGTTCTGTTTGTGGCTCCTGTGGATGCTTCCTCAGCCACAGCTTTAAATAATGTAAGGTGATGCTAAATTGGAATTATCTTGGCACAGTTAACTGCATCTGAGATTTAACTGAGTTTAGGCCAAAAAAATTTCATTTTTCAAGTGGTTTGCCAAAATGGCTAAAACAGAAACAAGAAGGCACTGCTTTAAATATAGTTTGCTTCCTCTTCTGTTCAGGGAGTTATTGGCCCACTTTGAAACTGGAGAAAGCTCTCCAGGGGACAAAAAGCAATGATCACTTCTTTTAGTTTAACTACAGGTAGGACAACCACTCAGAGGCACTGAAGGGTTTATCCTGGCACTTTCATTTGGGTTTACCTGAGACAGTGCTCTGCTAAGAACTTGCTAATGAAAAAGCAATACTATGACCAGTTGGCTGTGCTTAGAAATCTAGGCAAGGGGATCAGCGAGATCTAGAAAGATGTGTATCTATCTCCCTTAAACAGAGGTTTGCCCACTGTCATCATAAAGTAGCAAAGGCAGCTTCAGGGCTGAGCTGGAAGACTTCTGACACATAAACATGGAGAAACACAACCGGAGCCTGGGGAAAAGAGGGCTGCCCCCACATAGAGAAGACTCCTGTTGCTTTCCTTGGATTGCTCAACTGTGTCCCTCTTTGCCTCACCAATGGGAAGGGGCTGCTCTCAACTGTGCTCTGACTCTATACAATGTTTGTTGCTTTAGGATGAAGCCAATCCCACACTGGTGCTTTTCCATCTCCTCACTATAAAATAGGGGAATTCCAGTCCAGGAGGGTAAGAGTCTTTGTGATCAGACGAACCAAAGATTGTTGACAAAGGGATAAGGCACATCCCAGGGGAGGCTGCATGGGTGCTCTGGACTTTGAGCAGTCCCTAGGAGAAAACTAGGGGACTTTCCTGTGGCTCAGATGGTAAAGAATCTGCCTGCAATGCAGGAGACCCAGATTCAGTCTCTGGGTCAGGAAGATCCTCTGGAGAAGGGAATGGCAACTCACTCCAGTATTCTTGCCTGGAGTATCCCACGGACAGAAGAGCCTGGCAGTCTACAGTCCATGGGATCGCAACGAGTAGGACATGACTGAGTGACTAACACTAAGACAACTAGAAGAAAACACGAGAATTAGATGTTAGAGAGGAGGAGAGTGCTGCACTGGAGGGGATGTTGATGGACAGAAGGCAGAGATGGGGCAGCGGTAAGTTTGTTTGAGGACAGTTAGTAAACCTATTTGGCAGGAGAAGTAAGTCCCATCTTATCTGCCATTTAAGTCTTTAATCTGCTAAAATTAATCAAGTTCTTCTATAGGTTGAGTACTCTACTAGAATCCTGGGGAGTCAGGAAAAAAAGACAGTTTTTATCTTCAAATGACTCAGAGTCCAATGGAGGAATCAGCCTGGTAAACCAGTTCAGAGTGATTGTGATGGATGCTGTATAAGAGGTATCAACAAGTGCCTTGGAAGCTCACAGAGCAGACAGCCTGATTGTCTGGAGGATCACAGAAACCTCCATGGAGGTGATGACATTTGGATGGGGTCTGGTGGCTCAGATGGCAAAGAATCTGCCTGCAACCTGGGAGACCTAGGTTTGATCCCTGAGTTGGAAAGATCCCCTGGAGAAGGGAATGAATATCCACTCCAGTATTCTTGCATGGAGAATTCCATAAACAAAGGAGTTTGGCAGCCAAAGGAGTCCCTGGGGTCACAAAGAGCTGGACACGATTGAGTGACTTTCACTTTCTTAAACATAAGCAGGAGCTTGGTAGGTCTGCAGAAGAGAGCTCCAGCTAAGAGAATAAGTTTTCTCTAAACCTTTCCTCCATGATCGTTCACCATGAACCTTCAGTTTCCTTAATGGTTCTCAACGATGCCAGACTCACTTTGGCCCACTCTTTCGGCTTGTTACCTATTGTATGTGCCACACGCTGGATGCCCGTTCCATTATGCCAAGGCCCAGCACCTCCCTGAAGCTTTCCACATGATCCTCCAACTCTAGTTCATGGGAGAAATGACATGAATGCTGATACATCTGAGATTTCTAGTGATCAGGCGAGACAGTGCACAGCAGTGTAAGAACTGGCATAAACTCACATGAAAGAACCGTTCGTGGGGGTCCTTCTATGCCTGTTCCCAAAAACATCTCAGGAAAATGCAATGCCAAGTCAGCAAGTGGCTCTCACTATCCTAGCGCATGGTGTTCTTTCTCTGCTCAGAAATTCTAAAATGCTCTTAGTTTGTACTGCCAACTTAGAATACATAATTGCTTCATTTTAAAAATAAATTCATCATTTTAATTGTTTCTTGTGTGTCACTAACTAGACAATAGTTGGTTGTATAGTCAGCTGTGATCTACCTAACTTGACCATAAGGTCCTTCATGACAAGAACCAACCCTCATGTTCTTCTATCAGGAGCATGACCCTGCACCACAGGGCACCGGTAGCAGTCCCAGTTACGATGATTACTTGATGGCCCTACTCAGAAAATCCCACTAACCAGCCCTGTACTGGAAACACCCATCCACTCAACTAAACGTACACAGAAAATATTCGATTAGTTGCTTTTCTCCAAAATTTCCCAACCATCTGGTCCTGAAGACAAAATGTCTCAGAGCCTTGCCTCGTATGTGACAGCAGTTCTAAGGTATTGATTGGATCTGATGCCATTTCTTTTATGCAGATGATCCTTAAAGCTACATCTCTGGCCCCAAAACGTCACGAGATCTTCAAGATTCTCATTGTCCTCTAACCTCAGTCACTAAACTCAATGTGTCCGGAATGTCCGGTACATCTTCATCCTTACCCCTGCTCTTTCTCCTTTATTCTCTGTTTTGGTGAATGGCATTCGTCCTGTGGCTCAAACCAAGACCCCACAAGACATCTTTCACTTCTAACAGGAGTAACTGTAACATTTATCACTTGAAGTCCTGCGTTCTTGAGAGTGAAATGAGGCACTAAGAAGTAACTACTCTGACGCAACCAAGATCCGTGGTGACTCTCCTGCTTATTCTCTCACCACTTGATGACTCATCAATCAATCATCAAGTCTTGTCAGTTCCATCTCCTAAAGATCTCTCAGAGTCCACTGACCCTGTTTTTGTTGCCTTTATCTCTTGCTCTCAGTTTTACAGTTTCCAGTCCATTTTCTACCTAACAGAGGGATCGTTCTGAAATATACATTTGAGCAAAACTTTTCAATGATCTTGGACTTTATTTTTTGCGGGGGGGAGGCTTTTCTAAATTTAAATTTATTTATTTTAATTGGAGGCTAATTACTTTACAATATTGTATTGATTTTGCCATACATCAACATGAATCTTCCACGGGTGTACATGTGTTCCCAATCCTTAACCCCCCTCCTACCTCCCTCCCCATCCCATCCCTCTGGGACATCCCAGTGCACCAAGCATACTGTATCCTGCATCAAACCTAGACTGGCAGTTCAATTCTTATATGATATTATACATGTTTCAATGCCATTCTCCCAAATCATCCTACCCTCTCCCTCTCCCACAGAGTCCAAAAGACTGTTCTATACATCTGTGTTTCTTTTGCTGTCTCGCATACAGGGTTATCATTACCATCTTTCTAAATTCCATATATATGCATTAGTATACTGTATTGGTGTTCTTCTTTCTGGCTTACTTCACTCTGTATAATCGGCTCCAGTTTCATCCACCTCGTTAGAACTGATTCAAATGTATTCTTTTTAATGGCTGAGTATATACACTCCATTGTATATATGTACCACAGCTTTCTTATCCATTCATCTGCTGATAATGGGAGAAATATCAGCTTCCATGTCCTGGCTATTATAAACAGTGCTGCGATGAACATTGGGGTACATGTGTCTCTTTCAATTCTGGTTTCCTCGGTGTGTATGCCCAGCAGTGGTATCACTGGGTCATAAGGCAGTTCTATTTCCAGTTTTTTAAGGAATCTCCGCACTGTTCTCCATAGTGGCTGTACTAGTTTGCATTCCCACCAAGAGTATAAGAGTGTAAGAAGGTTCCCTTTTCTCCACACCCTCTCCAGCATTTATTGCTTCTAGACTTTTGGATCACAGCCATTCTAACTGGCATGAAATGGTACCTCATTGTGGTTCTGATTTGCATTTCTCTGATAATAAGTGATGTCGAGCATCTTTTCATGTGTTTGTTAGCCATCTGTATGTCTTCTTTGGAGAAATGTCTATTTAGTTCTTTGGCCCATTTTTTGACTGGGTCGTTTATTTTTCTGGAATTGAGCTGCATGAGTTGCTTGTATATTTTTGAGATTATTTGTTTGTCAGTTGCTTCATTTGCTATTATTTTCTCCCATTCCGAAGGCTGTCTTTTCACCTTGTTTATAGTTTCCTTTGTTGTGCAGAAGCTTTTAATTTTAATTAGGTCCCATTTGTTTATTTTTGCTTTTATTTCCAGTATTCTGGGAGGTGGGTCATAGAGGATCCTGTAAGTTTTCTTTTTGATATCTATAAGTCTGTTTCTACTTTGTAAATAGATTCATTTGTATCTTTTTAAAATTAGCTTCCACATGAGTGATATCATACATTTGTAGTATTTCTTATAGAGTCATCAGCATTAGAGGTAAGATAAAAGAAAAAGATAATATGGATGTATAATTTCTCCCTCACGCATTTATTATGGGTATTTTTATCTCATCGTAAGCACTTTTATCAGTGTTTATGAGCATCACCAGCTCAATGCACATGAGTCTGAGCAAACTCCAGGAAGCAGCGGAGGACAGGGGAGCCTGATGAGCTGCAGTCCGTGGGGCCATAAGGAGTCAGACACCGCTGAGGACTGAACACGCCATATTTGGGGATAAGTTTTTTTTTTGAAGAAATAAAAATAATTTTGTTTACATTGTGTTGAGAAAGCAAACCTTAATAAATAGGTAAAAGTCTTGAGAATTTAGTAGAGCTAGGACTTCAAAGCCTAATGAGCAAATGGAGAGAGATGATCATATGGTTCGAAGTTAGACAGTAAACCTCCCGATGCTCACTTGGCAAATTGTAATCATTATCAGTGCCAAGTAGCTAATAACACTAATAAATCCAATCCCCCAAACCAAACTTAATTGACCTGGAATAATTGCAAAGAATACCAGTCATAGTAAAAGGGAAAATGCTTATCACGGACCTTCTCTATGTTGCACACTTTCAGAAGCAACATGTCAAGACACACTGTTTTAAGGAAACCCCACAAGAACAAATCAGTCACCATAGTCCATGGGGTTCTACCCTCTCCAAAAAGTCTGATCTGTATTGAATCAAGGAAGAAAGCTCTCCAGGCTTAGACATGTCATCCCCTGAATAGTTACAGAGCTCCACCTGCTGAACAAGGAACAGAAAGCACCCTAAAGCCAGGAAATCTCAAAGGTGATAAAAAGTTGGGATCAAACCTGAGATGACAAGAACCCATCACATAGTCTTGGGAGACCTCATTGTTAGAAGCCCTGAGCCTACCACATTTCAGCCAAATTCAGTTAACCTCATTAAACAGCCATAAGCAAAAGTTGTATTATTTCCCTATGAGAATAGTCAGGAAATTGGACGAATAATAGGGCGATTTCCAAGCTCACCTGTCTTCCTTCTGCGGTATGTGGGGACCTTTAGCTCCAGACCCTGTACAGAACCAAGACGCATATATCCAGCTGTGAATAGCTGATGACAGCTCTACAGAAGAGCTGGCTTTCTCTCTCTGCTCCAAAACCACTGCCACACCGTTCGTGTTTCCCGAGAGGATGGACCGTCAGCACTTTCCAGTGTCTGATGCCCACCTGCTCTTCCGGAAGCAGCAACCCATGAGCTCAGAGGTAGCATCTGAAGTCATTTTCTTCTTTGGAGTGCTTTTTACCAGCATGTGTCTTGAAATCTGAAGAGGCTGGCAGTAAAGACTTCTTCTGTGAAGGACCTTAGGAAGACATCCTGCCAAAGAACAAACTCTCAAGCCTTCCGGTCTCCCTTGTGGTCCGAAAGATTCTAATTCCTCATTAGCAATTAGTCATTGTTTTCTAGGATCCCAAAGGCTTTCTAATTACCCCTAAAATGTAAATACTTTCTTCTATGTTTTATCTGTGACTTTTGCTGCTTCACTTTGAATTCTGTTTTACTGTTTGCTGATTTATTCTGGAATCATCTAATGGAATCATCAGCTCAATAGTTGGGTGTCTCCTGTCCCCTCCTGCTGCCCAGAAGCAGCTCTCTGCCTGGAGGCAGTCATCTACAAGGAGACTCGTGGATAAGGACCACAGGAAGCCTCTGAGAGACCATGCAAATCAGGCCAGCCTTTCTAAGTGCTGAAATGAACCTGGAGGAGCCTTGCAGGCAAAGGTATATTTTGGGAGGCATTGTATATTAAAAGTTAAATCCCCTGTTTCACATGAGTATCTCTCTCTTGCTCACTCTTACTTGCTCTCTCTCTCTCTCTCTCTCTCACACACACACACACATCCTGAGACAAAATAGATACAGTCTTTCATTCCTCATTACATCTGATTGTCTCTTTCTCTGTCTTTTTCACTCTTTCTATTTCAATCTCTGTGACACTGTCTCTCTGTGTCTGTCTTTATCTACTTCTCCCATGTCACTTTGCCCAATGTATCCCTTTAAATAAAATAAAGAAACCCTATTGTCAAATGGCTGTCCCTAATTGGTCACATGAGCCAATGTGACCTACCCCATTCACAAGTTATTCTTGAACTACAGAGACCTGAATGGATAAGGGTTTTCCAGGGAAGAAGAAATGGATGTATTTGTATCAAGATTTGGATGCTTAAAAATGGTCTAGCATGGTAATTCCCTGGTGGTCCAGTAGTTAAGACTCTGATCTTTCACTGCCAAGGGCGAGGGTTCAATCCCTCTTCAGGGAAATAAGATTCCCACAAGCCACACCATGTGGCCAAAAGGAAAAAAAAAATGAATGGTCTAACGGTCTGCCAAATGATATATAGAGAAGAGGAATACCTCTGGGAATACAGAGCGCCCTTCTTCTAACCATGCCCAGGCAATAATCAGGAATTCGATAACGCTCAAGGAGTGCTATGGAGCTGAATCCAAAGTCACGTGATGCCGTCAGGATTCAGATTAAGACTCTTCCGATGATTTTAGAAAATTGACTGTATTCAACCTTTACTATAGGCATCTCTCACAGTAGCGTTCCACAAGTTTCTGATGAAAAAACGAAAGGCAATTTCTTGTTTCTATCCCTCCCCCACATCAGTGGCCACATCAACATCTGGTGGACATTCTGAATGGAATGTTAAACAACCTTCCTAACTGGGAGGAGGAAAGTGGAGCATTAGTAAGAAAGAATAGGAAAGATAATCAGAGAGGACAAAAACAAAGGAGAAAAGCACTTTTTAAAAACTTGGAATAAATACATTCCAACTTGAGAAACGGGTGACAGTAAGTGAAAATTAACTAAAGGTACTCATTTCTAAAGCAGATTCTAAGAGAGTGTTTTTCACATACTAAATTGGCGTATATTCTAAACTGAGACTATCTGTGCTGTTAAAGATACAGTGGAAAGGGGGATTTTAAGCTTGTCATAAAAGGGTATTAAGGTTTTGAAAACCAGTCTGATGAAGCATCAAGACCCTTATCTTTCCTTTTAATGTCCCTGGACACAGTAATATAGAATTTGGGATAGAATTCTAAGCATATATTCTGAAGTAGATTTAAAAATTAATGCACAGAGATGGTCATTACAGCATTATTCATCTTGGTTAAAGAAAGAAAAATTGGAAACAATCTGAATATCTACCATTAAGGACATAGTTAAGGAAAACTGGTTTGCAGGTAGCTTTAAATATAGAGAAATATTATAAACAAGATGCTAGGAGAAAAGATATGATCTAACCTATGATGATAGGAGTAAGAAAAACTGAATGTGGACTTATAAGTAATTTTTTCCTTTTGATTTTTTGAGGTCTTACAAAATCTCTTATAATATGCCAATATTTCTTCAACAATCATCCTCAGAAAACTGAACTCAAAGGCAGAAATGCAAACACTTGTATAAACCTTCTGATCAGACATACCAACCACCTCTCGGATGCATGACTCCATGAGAAAAGAAACGGTATAAATGTTTCTTTCTGAGGTTCTTAGACTCTCTGACAACTTTCTATGTTTATCCTTTATTGGATTAAAATTACCACAGCCCCAATTACCAAACCACTTGCAGAATTTTCAGAAATCCTTTGGAGCAGCTGCCCAGTCCTCCAGGGTTTTTCTACAGTTGCAAACTTCAGAGGGTTTAGCTAAATGGGGTATTGCATGAAAATATCATGTTACCAGTTGACTTGCAAAAGTTTTTTTGGTAAGATTTTTGTAACCATGTTTTGGTGAATAAATGGAGCAAGGAGAGTGAATCATGTCCTGAGATGCCTTTGTCTGGGAAAACCTATCTTTGATTAGAAACCTCTCCCCTTGGGACCTTAGGGGTGGGTCCAGGGAACCTTCAGACTGTCAGCAGTGCCTACATCTGTCTAAATGTAGTAGACTGTCATACAGAACAAGGCCAAATACTGTATATTCATGCATATATACGAAATCTAGAAAGACGGTGCAGTGATCCTATGTGCTGGGAAGCAAAGGAGACAGACATAAAGAACAGACTTTTGGACATAATGGGAGAAGGAGAAGGTGGGATGATTTGAGAGAAGAGCATTGAAATATATACATTACCATATGTAAAATAGATAGCCAGTGGGAGTTTGATATGTGATGCAGGGAACCCAAAGCCGGTGCTCTGTGGCAACCTGAAGGGATGAGTTGGGGAGGGAGGTTGAGGGGGAGGCGGCGTTCAGGAGGGAGGGGACATGTGTGTGCCTGTGGCCGATTCCTGTTAATGTATGGCAGAGGCCATCACAATGTTGTGAAGGAATTATCCTCCAACTAAAATAAATAAATTATTAACAAAAACAAATGTAGTAGGCTCTCACAGAAACTGTGGGTCTGATAGTTCCACCTTGTTTTTGATTTGTATATTCTGGAGAGTTCTAGTTGTCAGATATAGGTACAGGGAATATTTTCATAACTTTTTATAGGTAGTATTTCTTTAACTTTATTTTATGTTGGAGTACAGTTGATTAATATGGTTCTGCTGGTTTTAGGTGTACAGCAGTGTGATTCACTGACACATACACGTACATATACATGGTTTTTAAATTTTTTCATGAAATACAATTTGTTAGATTTCTTTCCTGTTAGTTTTAGTGGTTTTATGTCCTTTCTAAGAAATATTTACCTACCTCAGTTACAAAGATATTCTTCTATGCTTTCTTCTAGGATCTTCATAGTTTTAGCTTTTAATTATAGGTCTGTGATACATCCTGAATTAAGTTTTATATGGTATAAGTTCAGGTTCAAAGTTGATTTTCCTATGCATTTGTTCAACGTTCTGAAACTATCCTTGTGGGCCCGGTGTAACCTGATCGGTGACTGGCCCATCAGCATCCTGAGCTTTCCCTGCCATAACTCTAATTGCACGACAGTATCTTGAAATGTCTGTCTTTGTGTTTTCCTTTCCCCAACATCCTCGTGCTTGCGTGACTTTTCTGTTTGTCAGAGGCATTTGCTTTGCCTGGAGGAAAAGCAGGATAGTTAAAGTAGGAATTTAAAAAGCAGGAAACAGTCAATGTTCAGTATTTCTTTTTACCCTCTAAACAGGCTTTTGAATATCTGAAAAGAAGTCCTGAGGGAATCAGAGAACAGAATTTAGACCACAAAAATAGAAAGAGGATGAAAGAAGAACGGAGCATTGCTTCCCCACCAATAGATATAAATAGAGGGTCATTTGGGTTGAGGAGCAGGAGAGTGCGGGGTAGAGGATGGACATGACCTTAGAAGAGGTGGAAACTGGGAATGAGAGGTCTGACTGGGCAGGACAGACACAGACAAGCAGGGTCAGCATCACAAGCATTGCTAACCATAGTGATCAGCACCGGGGGATTCCTGGTGAAGCTGGACCAGTGCCTGTTGACCATTTGTTGCCTTTCTGGGGCATCCTGCAGTCTACCCAGCTGGGGAAGTGTTAGCTATTCATCTTGTCCTTGGCAGCTTCCATTTTAATAGTTCAATTGTTTGTTGCTTTCCATCTGAAATATATAGGTAGTCACTGCTCCTCTCCATTTATTAAGAGCTTCAGATCCCCATGAATTCTTCTCTCGATTCTTCTTTGGGGTGTTTGGGCCCTGAAACCCAGAGATGAAATGGTAGACAGTTTCTATATTAAGACTTGACTGTAGGGAGAACAATAGTGAAACCATTTATGTCACACACTTACTATATAGTATTGTAATAATTCCTGCACTTTCCCTATCTCCCACTAGATTGTATGTTTAGGAGAGCAAAGATCTTGTCACTCTTGGTCAATATCAGACCCTAATGCCCAGTGCAGTGCTTGGTATGTTGTGGGTGTCAGTTAGCACTATTGAGTTAAGTTAACGATTCAGTAAAGAATGAGTGATTTCTAAACACACTGACTTTAGTGGGTTCTTTAGAGAGAATATCAAGATGATAATGCTTTTTATCCTAAACATGTAAGGTCTGAAACTTTAAAAAATTAAAAAACTAAACTATTAACAATTATATTTTTAGACTTTCCTGTTTTGTTGTTAAGTCTTCCCAACCCTGGAAGTCTGTTTACAGTCTCCCATATTCATTCTTTGGGGTCTCGCATGTATCCAGTGTTTCAAATGGTGAAGTCATTGAAAGCGCGACACCCAGAGAGTTAGAGCAAGCATACGCGCCATTGTGAGAAAACTCCATTTCTTCTATTTGCAAGAAACAGTTTGACAAACATAAAAGTATTAAACTTTTTCTTTTGTACTGGTGGTAGAAAGAATAAGGGTCCTCCAGAAATGTTCATGTTTTAATCCTTGGAACCTCTTACCATATATAGCAAAAGGGATTTTGCAAATGTGATTAATTTCAGGGTTTTGAAATGAAGAGATTACCCTGGATTCTCCAAGAGGGCCCAATATAATCACAAGGGATCCCTTAAGATGGGCAAGAAGGTCAAAGTCAGAGGAGATGTGATGATGGAAACAAAGAGGGAGATTTGAAGTTACTCTATTTCTGGTTTTGAAGGTGGAAGAGGAAGCCATGGACCAAGGACTGTAGGCATCTGCTAAAAGCTGGAAAAAAATTAAACAGATTCTCTCCTAAAGCTCTCAGAAGGAGCACAGTCCTGCTGACTCTTTGATTTTTAAGACTTCTGACCTCCAGAATTAGAAGATAATAAATTTGCATAATTTTAAGCTACGATGCTTTGGATCAATTATTATATAACAACAGAAAACTAATACAGGTCTATAAACTTTACCTGTTGCATTAGGCATATTCAGAATGCTGGCTGAGAGGGACTTGAGAAGAGCTTGATGAAGTGATGCTCAACTGGGACAGAATAGGAATTCTATAAACAGATCAGGTGATGCTAAGAATTTAAATTATTCAGTTATGTATAAATTGCCTCATGAATATTTATAAGCATATGTCTGAATATTATAAACATACTCAGATTTTATATTTATATATATGCACACACATCACACCCAAATACACACATATATACTATCTTGGGAGAGGTGTAAACAAAAGAGTGTGATATAAGAGTACCTAATCCATTTTTAATTACACATGCGTTACCCAGACTTTCCACATATAGAACTGTACTTGAAAAAATAATGTTGTAAAAGTTAGTTTGAGAAGTGGGAAACAGAGTTCTTGGGAAGTAAATGAATGAACAATTAGAAGTGGTTAAATTGTGGACCAGTGATTGATTTCATTGGGTTTTGCCAAAGACTAAAAAATACCGATCTTTGAGCAAAGCTGAAAAAATTCTGTTTGCTTTATATAGTCCTAGGGTCAAGTTTAAATGTATAAATAGAAGCCATGAGTTGTGCTGCCAACTTCTAAGTCTGAAATCTACCCCAGTTACAATGTTTTGAGAGATACCAATGAGACCCTCATAGTCAAAATACACTCTCCACTTTCATTGTAATGCCTGAAATTCAGTTAGCAGCAATTTGTTCAATTAGGTTACTAAGATTTTTCACCTTAGTTTTCTCCTAAAATGCCAACATCCATATGGATAGGGAATCTCTCCAGGTCATTATCACCAGCTACCTTAGCAGGAATAATTCATGTAGATTCCTTTCTAGGGGAGTAGGAGGTGGGAAAGGTGGGGAATACTAAAAAGGAAGAAAGGAGGACACCAGAATCTGCCTAAGGCTGGCCAGCGCCAAATTTAAGAACTCTGCACTCAGTTACCAAACTTTGCAGCAAACAAAGCTGCAAAACAATTGCTACCAGATTGCTCTGTCATCTATCCCTGCAACAGCCTTGCTTATTAGGTGGTAATATGATTCCAAATTTAAAGATGCACAAAGTGAGGTATAGAAGGGAGCTTGAAGTGAACAAGTCAGGACTAAGTTCAAGTGCCAAGTCTGTAGGACTCATATGCTGCCCCCATTCCTCCTGTGAAGCTTCTCTTTGGTACCAGCCTCTTCCTGCGCTGCCCCTTGACTTTCCATCTCAGACCCTCTGTGCTCTCCCGTCACCCTGTGAGCCAAGCCCTCTCACACTCGAGCCCCCATTTCGATTGACTAAACACTCCTATCCTATTTTTTCCCTTGGCAGCAGAGCCGTGTTTCATTTAACTCAAGCAGGGTTGCAGAGGGCATAGAGACACGCCTGAGAGGTCTCCCAAGGGCTTAGCAGGAAATTCAAAGGGGCAGAAAGTTAGCAACCCACTGATTCAGTTATAAGCAGCAAACCATGACCACACCTGTATTCATTCAATGACCAATGAAGGCCACTCTTCGCAGGGTGCTCTGATAGCTGCCAGACAACTGAAGTCAGAGTTTGGGAAATCTGAGGGCACGCAGTGGAAACACAACCACACAAGCAAGCCTTCAGTGTAGGAAGAATAAAATAGAAAAGAGAGTCTTGTGCTGGAGCCCCAAACGGTGGTCCAGGATTGGAGTTTAGTACAAGAAACAAAGCAAGGGTCTGATTGCTAGAACAGGACTCCGGTGAAAGTCAGCTGAGCAGAAGTGTGCCTTGACTTTGACTGACTCATCTGAGCCTCAGTGTTTCTGCTGGCTTCCTAGAGCTCAGCCTGCAGCTGATGTTGTATAGGCTGGGCCAGGGTTTTCCAAGCTGTGAGTCATGACCCATCCATGGTCATGAAGTTGGTTTAGTGGGTAGTAAAGAGCACTCATGAAAAGAAATAAAACAGAGAGAACACCATGTGAAGATGAAGGTAGATTGGGTTGATGCTTCCATAAGCCAAGGGCTTCTCCTGTGGTTTGGCTGGTAAAGAATCCACCTACAATGTGGGAAACCTGGGTTCCATCTCTGGGTTGGGAAGATCCCCTGGAGAAGGGGAAGGCTACTTACTCCGGAATTCTGGCCTGAAGAGTTTCATGGACTGTATAGTCCATGGGGTTGCAAAGAGTTGGACACGACTGAGCAACTTTCACCTTCCATAAGCTAAAGAATGCCAAAGAGAGCCAGCAAAACACCAAAAGCTGAGACGGAGGCATGGAACTGCCTCCCTGAAGCCCTCACAAGGAAGCAGGTTTAA
This sequence comes from Madoqua kirkii, assembly GCA_006408675.1. Classification (NCBI taxonomy): domain Eukaryota; kingdom Metazoa; phylum Chordata; class Mammalia; order Artiodactyla; family Bovidae; genus Madoqua; species Madoqua kirkii. The sequence goes on from SJYC01014840.1 coordinate 60,811, forward strand.
GAATTCTGCACTGAAACAGTTACCAAACTGAGCTGCAAACAAAATTGCAAAATAATAATTGCTACCAGATTGCTCTGTCATCTATCCCTGTAACAGCCTTGTTTATTAGGTGGTCCCATGGATAGAGGAGCTTGGCGGGCTACAGTCCACAGGGTCGCAAAGAGTCGGACACAACTGAGCGACTTCACACACACACACTCAATATGATTCCAGATTTAAAGATGCACAAAGTGAGGTGCCTACTGGCACCTGTTCATGAACTTCCAGTCCCCAGAACTGTGAGACAGTACAGTTCTGCTGTGGAAGGCACCCACTTATGGTACTTTGCCACACAGCCCAAGCAAACTAAGACACGTTCTCCAAGATCTCACCCAAGTTGGTATTTGTGCTGGAGGAGAACGGAACTTTTTCTAGACCACTTCTTTCCTTCTACATGAGGTCAAGAGCATACCTCCTGTTTCACCTCCTCCTCCTCCTCCTCCTCACTACTGCCCCCCACCCATCAGCCCCTATCCTGGAGGCATTTGGGGGATGGAGTGAGCTTGTAGGGTGGTCAGGGTAGGTAAGTTGGGGTGGAGGGGAAGAAGGTTATAGCAAGTTCCTTTTTCCTACATCATCTCCCACCAGCAGTTTAAACAGAACAAAATAAGACAAAAGGCCACTGATCAAAGTTAGCTCTGCGTCAAAAGACCAGCTAGTTCTAAGACTGAGGCAGACCATCAGGGCTGATAGGGCTTGGCATCTCAGAGGAACAAAGAGACCTTGGGTAGTGCCTTCTCACTCCCTCACCTGTTTTCCTACAAATGCAGACCCTCTTTGAGTAATGAGAGAAGGAAAGAGCAGGTCTGTGGAAGGTGAGCCACGGCAATCCATGCTGGGCTGCCCCCAAATTAGACTGCCCCCTCACCACCTAGGAAAGCAAGGCCCCGGCCCCCTCTGTGAGCCTGGATCCGCACGCACATGCTGGGAGTGGGGTGTGCAGTGTAGATCTGAACTGTTCCAGCTTCCAACATTGTACCCAGGCCTTAAGTGGAATCCCTGTCTGTGGGAACTTTTGACAAGAGCTGGCAAGCTGAGCTTTTCTTTGACATGGAGCCGGGGGCGTAGCACTTGCTCTCACCCAAGAGGCAGGGCTCTGCAGCCTGTGTGAGCCACAGGGCTTGCCCACTGTCAGCAGGAGGGGAAATTGCCCTGGTAAATTACCAAGTGAGGGGGAAACGGGAGTCAGACTCTCTATAGCAGAATTCACTGTGAAGTTCCAAGATTTTGCAAGAAGAAACCGTTTTGACGTCTCGCGTCGTGCATGCTGCAGGCTCTCTTAAGCAAGGAAAGCTTTATTTTGAATCACGAGAAAAGCCATGACACACGATTTGAAAATATCCGGCCGTGCTTTGCCTTCTCTTAAGGCAAATAAAAGTCTTGAAATAAAAACGTTTCCACGGGTTTTCAGATCTTTGCATGGGTTGCTCCTTTCGACACACATTCTCTTTGATATTACTCACCGGCAGCTTAAATGGAAGTTATTAGCATGAATGAACACTCTTTTCTTAATGGCTGGATGAAATCCGTTGTGAAGCCCAAACAGTCAGACAGAGAAAAGCAATTAATAGAATTTGCCTTCCTCTAAAAGAAACTTGGAGTGTTTGTGCAGTCATGTGCTGGGGGAAATGAATATGGTGGTTGGTTGTGGGGGAAGGGGGCGGATAGAACAAATCTTGCCCACAGGTCAAGTTGCAAATGCGCTCCAAGTGAAAAACCCAAGTCTGCAACCTCGAGGAATTGCATAAATGTATCACAAGACAAGATTTGGCTCAATGCCTAGAAGCTGATGAGGTCACAAAACTCAGTGCTCAGAAAATATGCCGTGGACCAGACTCATTCTATTGCTTTCCACCGTAGAAAGAGGATCTCTTCCTCTTTTCTCCTGCCCCCCCAGCCGCCTGTTATTAGAAGTGAAAATGGGATTGCCAGGTATTTAACTTATGTAATCTTACAAAGATGCGACATGTACTCTCTCATCCCACACTCGAATTTTAATTGTGGCTCTTCTTGCTCTGTCTGGAGGCATCTCAGCAGTTAATGGGAATGATTCAAAAGATGCTACTCCAATTCTGGCTATTTTAAGATCCTTAGCTTTTCTTAGCCGTGGATTTCTTCTGTCTAAATCTGCCCGACTGAATTGGAAGCTGCCCAGAATCATCTTCTTTGGAAATTACATTTGTGCATCTAGGGTATATTTGTCGTTCCGCCCACACTCAAGCCACTTTTTGAGAAGTGCAGAGCAAGTCATGTGACAGTCATCAGTGTATTTGCACCCTTTTTTGTTTAAAAACATAATCTGCATTACAAATTGCACCAATCCTGTATGTAGTAAGTCATCATTCAATAAAAAGCCCAAATGTATGCCTGTCACATTCAACATAATAAACTGCAAGTAAATACATCTTTTCTTAGTCCAAATCAGTCAGTAAATGATGTCTTTATTTTCTCTGTTATGCACCAAGTTTGCAATCAGCTTGATTCTTGATTCTCTGAGGCCAAGACCGCACAGCTTCAGAGCAGGGGAAGAGTGTGTTTTGTCAGAAGCGTTTGGACATCTGAGGACAGGAATATAGCCAAAGCAGTCCATGTCTCCAATTCAGTTTGCTTTACTTTCTTCTCCTCACTCCAATATTATCACCATCACCATCTTAACCTCCAGATAGAAAAGATTTATTACACAGTGTCTTCATCGGAAGTGATGCTACTAATATGGATGAGACATTGTTCCCTGCGTGCTGTGGATGAGTCTGTGATTCATAAAGGAGTATGGTACAGGAGAAACACTTAGGATTTTTTTAAATTTCTTACTTGGAATATAATTGCTTTACAATGTTGTGTTTGTTTCTGCTGTACAACAATGCACTTGTGCCTTAAAGTAAGACAAAACTGGGTTAGGACTGCTGTCTTGTAACATACATTAGATCTTTGTCTTTGGAAATATTATTTAACCTCTGAGATCTTCTGTTTAGTGGTCTACAAGATAAGGATAACAGATGCTTTCCAAGATAAATGTGATGACTTTAAAATACATGTGTGTTGTGCTACGTACACAGTACCTGCTCAGTTAAACTTAACTAGTAGCACAGATGTGGTCTTATGGAAAAAGGCAAGCTAGCCAGGCTATATTTACTGTGGACAACTTACTTTAAAAAAAAAATTTAAGTCTTTATTGAATTTGTTATAATATTGCTTCTGTTTTATGTTTTGATTTTTTTTTAGCCATGAAGCATGTGGGATTTTAGATCCCCACCAGCGTTAAACCCACACTTACTCCATTGGTAGAAGGCAATGGCACCCCACTCCAGTACTCTTACCTGGAAAATCCCATGGACAAAGGAGCCTAGTAGGTTGCCGTCCATGGGATCGCTAAGAGTCAAACACAACTGAGCAACTTCCCTTTCACTTTTAACTTCTCATGCATTGAAGAAGGAAATGGCAACCCACTCCAGTATTCTTGCCTGGAGAATCCCAGGGACAGAGGAGCCTAGTGGGCTGCTGTCTATGGAGTCGCACAGAGTCGGACACAACTGAAGTGACTTAGCAGCAGCAGCAGGCAAAGTCTTAACCACTGGACTGCCAGGGAAGTATTAATAGTGATTATCATTCTGGCTACCATAATCTCCTCTAATTGTGTAACAAGTAAAATCGACACATCATTTCCTTTTTGTAAATAAAACTGAGACTCAAATATAAGTCAGATTTTTCTGCCTTAAATTTGGATTCCTTTTTCACGAAGATTATAACCACTCTATTGCCCTCTCTTTGTACTTCAAACAATTCAAGCTTAGTTCTGCCTTTGGATCCTTATACTAGCTGATTTCTCTGCCTGGAAAACTCTACTTTCAGTATTTTACATATCTGACCGCTTCTCTTTACTTAGGTTTCAGCTCAAATACCCCCTCCTCAGAGAAGTCTTCCCTGACTACCCTCTTTAATGCAAGCTCCTCATCCCAGCCTCAGCCCCAAGTTGCCCTGGGTACTTTATATGTTTCACTGACCCAGGGCTCTCCTAGCAGTGCAGGAGTCACGTGATATAATGGTTGAAACTGAGGGCTTAAGAATTAGGTGGCCTGAATTTAAATGTTACTTGTATCACTTAGTGGCAGGGTGACCTTGGAAAGTGACTTAATCTTGCTTTCTGTACTTCCATTTCCTCCTGTATAAAATGTGGATGATAATAATGTCAGTGGCAGGATAACAGTGTGGGCGGGATTAAGTGAATTAACACATGGAGGGGATGTGAATCAATGTCTGATGAAGACAATAAATGTCGATGAAGCTTTTAGGGTTATGGGACATACCTCATCCTCCGATATTATCTTATCTGCATGTATTTGTTTATCATCATCCTCACCACAGAGAAGGCATGGAGCCTCCCATCTTTTGCACCATTCTGTCCCCAGAATCTAGAATGGCACTTAGGAGGAACTTGATAACTATATGATATTAATGAATGAAAGAGCATTAGCTCTGTGTATATTAGAGACCAGCAAGCAAAGGTGTGATGAGAAAGAGGTGCGGATAGAGTAGCTGCATATCTGGGTGAGATGGTTTCTGGGGACTTTCTGCTTCTGCTTCACTGTGCATCAAGCATTATTCTCTCCGTGCCTTCCAAAGGCCCTCTCTGACCTTGTCTCTGGGCACTCAAGGAAAGGCCTCACCTAACCAGCATCTCCACAGATGTGCTCAAGACCCACGGGTGTAACTTCATAAACCATGACAAGTCAGGAAAAAAAGTCAAGTTGAACTCTTTAGAAATAATAGCAGATTTAATGGCTACTCAAGAAAGGTGAGCCATGATCCATAAAAGATCAGTATCTTTGTAAAAATAGAGCAGGATCCAGAAAGTGAGTAAAGGTGGGGAGGGGGAGAGCCTTGCCAAAAGCTGCTTCACACACACATACACACTCTCACACTACTAAATACTCCCCCAGGCAATACACCAAAGATGTCGGTCATTGTTTTAAGGCATTTTTAGTGTATAGAGCCAGAAAAAAAATATATGAGATAAAATGCCCGATGAGTTCACACTGATATTTTCTATTTAAATTCAAGATTACAGAGTTTTTTTCCCTTGAACTTTTCTATGTTACATTTGTATCTCCTTTCTCTCATAGTAAGAATCCTGATTCCAAAGGATACTGGGAACAACAGACTTAGAATATAGCATAATTATTTGTTTAAACTACAAAGCATACACAACAGTCTCAGAAAAGCAAGCTAATTCCACCATCACCCATGTAAGTACAGAAAACATTTTACAAAGTTTTCACACATTCTCTCCATTTTTAATAATCATCCAATATCTCTATTGTCAGAGCATATATCCATTTCATACTATATTCTCTTCCTTTGAGTCTCTTTTGGGCTTAGTTCTAAAAGTAGCAATATGCTTAATGCTCACCAATTGTTCTTCTGCCGTCTCTCTAGTTATTTTGGTTGTCCAAAGATCATTCTTTAATATATCTTGAGGAGTTCATACAAACAATATTCCCTGCATTCATGCATGTTTACTAGTTTCTCTTAGCTATATTTGAAAGTCAGTTTTGCTGGAAATAAAATCCTTAGCTCACACTTTTCTTTCTTTAATATATCATATACACATGCATGTCTGAGTACTAAGTCATTTCAGTCGTATCTGATTCTTTGCAATCCTATGGACTGTAGTCTGCCAGGCTCCTCTGTCCATGGGATTCTCTGGGCAAGAATACTGGAGTGGGTTTCATGCCCTCCTCCAAGGGATCTCTCCTACTCAGGAATTTCCCGGCTCTCATGTCTCCTGAATTCACAGGTGGGTGCTTTACCTCTAGTGCCAGTTGGGAAGCCTTATATGTACATACACATACATATATGTTATCTATTTACTCTTATTATTAAACAGTCTGATGGTAATCCAATTTTTCCCTGTATGAATTGCAAGTTCTTTTTAGCTAGATGTCCAATAAATAGTGTTTTTTTCCCAGTAATTTTATTGCCAAAAGCCTTGGTCATTTTAGGTTGATGTTCCCATGTGACAGTGTGGTTTTTGCATATATTGTTTCAAAACATTGCTCTTTCAATAAAGTTATCTTCAGTTATAGGACCTGAGAGGATAAATGAGATCACATAAAGTGCTTAACACCTTACCTTACATATATAAGAACTCAGTTAATGTTAGCCATAATGTAAACACAGCTTCCCTGGTGGCTCAGTGGTAAAGAACCTGTCTGCCAATGCAGGAGACCTAAGAGATATGGGTTCAATCCCTGGGTGGGGAAGATCCCCCAGAGAAGGGCATGGCAACTCACTCCAGTATTGTTGCCTGGAGAATCCCATGGACAGAGGAGCCTGGTGGGCTGCAGTCCATAGGTTGACAGAGTTGGACGCAACTGAAGTGACTTAACACACACGCACACACGTAATGTAAATAACAAAATTCAGAATCCCTCCTCCATCTTTAGCTTCAGATTTCTAAGAATTTGAATACAATGCTTGATGGTAAGAGCAATGATGGAGCTGAAGCAGCCGTGTTCACCAGGGGCTATCATGAGCTAACATCCCCACACAGGCACAGGGTAGCCAGCAGGACTCCGTAAGGATGTGCTGTGGTTTTTGAGCTTTGGAGCCAGAAACTCCTTGAAAATTAACGTCCTTGGAAACCTGGAGCAACGTAGAGTCTTCACGTGTGCAACGTATTGTCTTGTTACTCCTGATAGGCCTGGTCTTATTTTTATACAGTTGGAAGTTGGGATCAATTATGTCTATATGAAGTGCCGAACATTTTGTCTGCCCCATTAAATCTCTCTCACCAGTCCGCGCCAAGGTTTGAAATCATCCCCCATGAACTTGCCAAGGACAGCTCAGGTGGCAAACACACTGCTGGCCTTTGAATCTTTCTGATTCTGATGACAAACTCCTCTGCATTCTGGTCTACTTGGTTTCACATCGTTTAAGGCACTCGTCAGAACTGGAGCATCTTGATGGGGTGTGTTCTCCCGGCCTGTCTTGAAGAAACACCATACGTTCGTTCCAAGCATTTCGCCTGCAGGTCCCCAGTGCCAGTCTTAATAGTCGGTCCTAATGATGCTTGACTTCACAATGACATGTGCTCTATTGACTTGACTATATTAAACCTGTTGGAATCAGCTCCACAAATGCCAGCAAGCTTTGGCCTGTGTTACCTCTTTTGCCCTTAGTCTTCTCCTGCTGCTTTGCTCCGACACAAAGAGCCCTCTTGAATGCTTTTCCCTCCCAGGCTAGCCAGGCTGCAGAGTTGCTACCCACATTCCACAGTCAGGCTGCATTGGCGGGTATTATGTTCCAGTGTTTATAGAATGACGGTGGGGACCTTTCTCCTGTACAAGGTCACTGACTGTGAAAGATAGTTTTTCAGAGGCTACATAAGCACAAAGCAGGCAAATATCAAATATAAGGCTCAGCCACTTTGTGTATTTAAAGTTGTCAACAAGAAAACAAATGATAAGAAAATAATAATGAAGATTATTGTTTCATATCTTGGCTCTTTTAAAAGGAGAGATTGGGAGACAAATGGAAGGAGGAGAGAAAATAGCATTGAAAGTTTTAAAAAAATAAATGCTGGTGGATGGAGTTAAGACCCAAGATTTAAAGACAGCAATTGAATATACATACATACGTACACATATATAGGTTTTATTCATACACACATACATATGTATATATGTATATATTTAATACTGTGATAGTTGATTTTTTTTCTATTTATGTGCTGCTTGTAAGAAAAACAATCAAAATATTAGGATCTAGAAAGACTGAAATTAAAGGATAGAAAAAGGTACCCTGTACAAATATCAACTGTGTTGTTTTCTATGGTGTGTAACAGATCACCACAAACTATACCGCTTAAAGAATTTCAGGGGAATTCCCTGGTGATCCAGTGGTTAGGGCTGTGTACTTCCACGAGGGACAAGGGTTCAGTCCCTGGTTGGGGAACTAAGATCCCACATGCCTTGTGGTGCAGCCAAAAAAAAAATTTTTTTTTTCAAAAATTGTTTAAAAATAGATGGCTCAGTGAGCAAAGAACCCGCTTGCTAATGCAGGAGACAGATTCTAATGCACATATACGGAATCTAGAAAAATGGTTCTGAAGAATTTATTTACAGGGCAGCAATGGAGAAACAGACATAGAGAATAGATTTATGGACATGGGGAGGGTGACATGTATGGAAAGAGTAACATGGAAACTTACATTCAGTTCAGTTCAGTCGCTTGGTCGTGTCCAACTCTTTGTGACCCCGTAAATTACAGCACGCCAGGCCTTCCCGTCCATCACCTACTCCTGGAGTTCACTCAAACTCACGTCCATCAAGTCGGTGATGCCATCTAGCCATCTCATCCTCTGTCATCCCCTTTTCCTCCTGCCCCCAATCCCTCCCAGCGGCAGAGTCTTTACATTACCCTATGTAAAATAGATAGCCAATGGGAATTTGCCGTATGGCTCAGAAAACTCAAACATGGGCTCTGTATCAACCTAGAAGGGGGAGATGGGGAGAAAGATGGGAGAGAGGTTCAAAAGGAAGGGG
>SJYC01014841.1:0-10225 GCA_006408675.1 Madoqua kirkii
TTCAAAAGGGAGGGGATATATGTATACCTATGGCTGATTCATGTTGAGATTTGACAGAAAACAGTAAAATTCTGTAAAGCAATTATCCTTCAATAAAAAAAGTAAATTAAATAAATAATTTTAAAAAAAAAAGCTTCAGTCCCTTGGTTGGGAAGACCCCCTGGAGAAGGCAATGGCAACCATTCCAGTGTTCTTGCCTGGAGAATCCATGGACAGAGAAGCCTGTTGGACTACAGTCCATGGGGTTACAAAGGGTTGGGCACAATTTAGCAACTAAACAACAATGAACAACAACATGTATATTCACACGTATTACACATTTATAATAGATACACATTCCTAGATGGATAGGGAGGTCCACGGAGGGTTGCCTGCTCCTCTGGCCTCCCTTGTTCCCTCTGTTTCTCCCTCTCTAGCTCCTCGAGCTGCTCTTCCCTGAGGACCTGCTGCCTCCAGTGGCCTGGTTCCTGAGCCAGTTGTGAAAAGGAAGACTGGACAGCCACCACCCCACTGATCGTCACTAAAGGACCTTAGAATTGCATCTCAGGACCCAGACACGGCTTCCAGTTGCCCAGCCCCATCTGCTCCACAGCCTCATTTGCAGTGAGTCTCTGTGACTCCCAAGGAAACCTGGAAGCTTGCGGGAGGCGGAGAGTCACACGTTCTGGGGCTCCCTTCTCTATTCAGTTACTGCCAGTGCCATCATTTCACCATGGCCAAAGCTTACTCCTCCAGGTGAGGTGGGTTCTCTCCCACAAGAATCACTTTAGGAAAGAATAGAGAACACAGAAGCAAACCTTTTGTTGGAGTGAGCAAAACTGTCCTTTTCTCTCTGAGGCCTGGAGTAGTTTTGGCTTCACCACTACAGAGCTGTTTGGAGCTCTTCTTGTGGGGACCCTGCAATGCACCTGGAGGATGGCTCAGACTGCGTGCTATGTCAGTAAATTTCCCTCTGAATTATGCTTCCTACCCACTATTTCTGAATTTCCAGTAAACTCTCATTGAGATGCAAGCTGATGCCTTCCTGTGACAGAGATTAAGAGAAAGGACCTGTCCCAGGTGGGTGACAAGATAAACCAGAAAAAGCAATGCTTTTTCTTTTGCCACCAAAATGGCCAAACAGCATCAACAATAGCAATGGAGGGCTAAGCCCAGAAGGATGAGAAGCAGGAAATGACAAGAGGAGGATTCTGGGGAACGGATCCGACAGACCTGCACCAACTCCCAGAAATTGCTGGCAAACACCTTGGGAGGAATGATTTAGGTAACACAATACATGATGTCAATGCCATTGGGTTACCATAATAACATCCACAGCTGTTTACTGTGTACAGAAAGCTTTCCATAAATGATCCCACTTAATCACCCTCAACAGCCCTAGAAGGTTAGTATCTCTACTACTGTTTTACACCTGAGGAAACCTTAACTGAAGCTCAGAGACAACTGAGCTCAGCTGAAGCAAACAGCTATTAAATGGCACTTGAGGCTTTAAACTGGGCTTTGAAAGTCTAAGCCCCATGTACTTCCCGCTACCCACCCTGCTCCCTCTTCACCCGCTGCTGCTGCTGCTAAGTCGCTTCAGTCGTGTCTGACTCTGTGCGACCCCATAGACGGCAGCCCACCAGGCTCCCCCGTCCCTGAGATTCTCCAGGCAAGAACACTGGAGTGGGTTGCCATTTCCTTCTCCAGTGCATGAAAGTGAAAAGTGAAAGGGAAGTCACTCAGTCATGTCTGACTCTTTGCGATCCCATGGACTGCAGCCTACCAGGCTCCTCCATCCATGGGATTTTCCAGGCAAGAGTACTGGAGTGGGGTGCCATTGCCTTCTCCACCCTCTTCACCTAGCAGGTGAGAAAATTACGTGAGAACCGTGCCAGTACTGCCTGCTGTAAAGAAAAAGTTGCAAAGGGCATAGGCTAGGCTCGAGCGTGTTCCTCATCCTGTGGATTTTAGAGAAGTCGCCAGTGGTCACCTGTGTGATGTCACTGTGTTTGGGTAACCATGGATAGGGGCGAATACAGACTCTTCTTATTTGTCTTGTGCAGAGGATTAAATTGAAGTTGCAGAATCGATTTAGCTCCAAGTCCAAAGCTTCCCCAAGATGGTCCCAAATCATTTCCTCTCTTTATTCCACCTGTAGACACCTGGCCTCAGCCTAACCCGAGCGACTCTTATCTTGAGCTATTTTGTTCCTTGGCTTATTTGTCTTCTGAATTATCATCACGACTCGTCCACAGTCCCTCTCAAAGTAAATATCAGTTCCTGAAAGAAATTAATAGGCCACGGAGACATTTTCCAACAATGGAGAACGTATTTCAGTCACGTTTCAGTACCAGGAAGCTGCTAATTCAGACACAAGATGTTTAAGCAGCCGTTAAAGATGGACCTTGAAGCACTTTTCTTTGAGGAAAAAAACAGAACACACAAAACATAGGTTTTAAAGTGTATTTGCATAAGACTCCATAGATAACATTATTTTCTCATACCTGAATCCTTTCATTTCACATTCATTTCTGAACCATTCATGTCACCATTGATTTGCAACAATTTCAGAAGATTCTAACAGATATACCACTTTACCACACTTTTATTTGCTGTAAGAATAAGAGTATTTAAATTCCGTATTGAAATTGTGATGAGTTTTACAAGTGTCAAGCAGCTTTAGAAGGAGAACAAAGCATTCCAGTCTCCTGGACGGCAGCCCATTTCCTCTGCATCTGAAGTAAACCATCATCTGGTCATTTATCTCTGAGTGGTGGGATATTTTTGAGGTTTCAGTTCATACAATGTTTGTGCAGCCATCATCTCTCAGATGCCTTGCCCTCTCATACTGTGATCCTATCATATTCAAATGGAAAACAAATCAAGAGAAACTAAAATTATCCAGGTTCCCATTACTGGGACACCTATTAGTGCCTCGTCTGGATGTTCTATGGAGTGACGCCAATATCCTCTCTGTTTAGGAAGTCCATGTTTAGCACGGGCCATTTGGATGTTGACTAACACACAAAAATGGCCTTTATGCCATAGGAACAAACTTAAAATAGTTTATTAAACTGGTGCATAGGAATTTTCCACCTGAAACCATATTCCCAGGGAGAAAGTCTCCCTGGTTACAGTTTTTACTGGTTGCTTTGTTTATATCTGCCCTGTCCCAGAAAGAATTTTAGACAGCTAGTCACCGCCGTCAGTCTAACATGGTAACCCATGTATTATTAATAAAAATCCTTCCAGTGCCCACTCTGATGACTTGAGGATGAGGATAAAGCAAACACTTTGGAGTTTTTTAGTGCACCATTAAGATATCACTGAAACATCATTCTGACCCTAGCTGTCACTTTTAATACTTTAACCCGTGATATAGATTTTTATATATAGGTGCTAATGTTTTCATTTAAATGGCTAGGAATTTTTTATATTCACAAGTAAAACAAAACAAAATGGTAAATCCAGATCTTAATCTCAAAACGGGAAAGTATTGACGGAGGCATTCTAGGTAATTCGGTCTTCTGGCCAGATTCATTCACTCTAGGGGAGTGAGAAATAAGGAAGACTTTTTTACCCAATTAATGAAGACCAGGAAGTGGTGGCTTAAGTTGTATACACTTCCGTGATAGCACTAACATCTTCCATTGATCAAATACATATTCCATAGCAGGCAGTATAATAGGCAAGGATTTTATAAATGTTTGCCCTTTACCGTGATCCTACTATTATCAACAACCAACAGAAGAAAAAAAACGGATGTGAGGGAAGGTGTGGATGTTGCTCAAAGTGATTCAGCAATATCAGGCTTCAAAGCAGCATCAGAGGACTTCCCTGGTGGTCCAGTGCTTGAGTCCTGTGAGTGCATTGATCCCCAGACAGGGAGCTAAGATCCCACATGCCTCATGGCCCAAAATGCCAAAAAATAAAACAGAAGCAATATTATAACAAATTCAATAAAAACTTTATTTTAAAAAAAGTAAGAAATCTTTAAAGAAATCTTCATTGATCTAGCTCCCGGCCTTATCTTTTAAGCACAGTGATTCTGCCTCTTACAGGATGCTATGATAATACACATTTGGCATTGTGAAGTACCAGTCTGCTTTCAAGATGGCTGAAAAAAGTTTGGTAGATTTCATGTACACCCACATCATAGCTAATATTGGCCTTCCTTTGGGATAAGCCTGGAGTAACTGGAACCCTCTGAACAACCTTGGTTCTAATTTGGATTATCAAATGTTTTGAGCCTCTTAAACAGAGACTAGATCACAGATACTCTCATGCAGGACCTAGCTGGCAAACATTTCTCTTGCCCTTGTCATTCATTAGCAGAATTTGCAGGATTAGATTGGAAGAGACAGACACTTGGAGAATTTGGTAGAAAAGAGATATTGGGAATCAACGAGAACAGTGCTGTCTACCACAGTCCACCCTTTTTGCAAGAAGAGTGAGTAGAGAGAAACAGAGAAGGGAACCATGGGTAGTCACTTTATTGTGGTTTTTGAGGGAAATAATGGGCCTGGCATGGTAGCAGGCAAAGCAGACTTAGGGTTGGCTAGATTGAATAGTGTCAATGCACTCTGGGACATAAGGACTGTCCCTAGTCATCTGATATCTGGCCCTGGGATGATCAGGGCAGGATGAGAGGGGTCCAGAATCTAGTCCCCATCCTTAGGAAGTTTCCTGTATCCTTGATGAAACATAACTAATATGCATGAAACAGAGAACAACGAAATAGTACCTAGTTGAGCAAGACGCATTTTATAGGCTTTAGAAAAAGGAGAAATTAATGTGGACTACCCTCTTCGTGAAGCTGTAACAGGAAGCCTTGCACCTAAAAGGGTTTAAATAAGGCCAAAGTATACCCATCAGTTCCTGTTTTATCTTTCATTGCCTTAGTTTTCACATTTAAAAAAGTAGAGGTAACACTTGTCCTTTCTCATAGCTGGAAGAGATAATTCCCAAGATCCTTGGAGTGAGGGTGCCAGGATGCAGAGATAGCTGAAGGAACAATATCGTCCTGTTGCTGCTGCTGCTGCTAAGTCACTTCAGTCATGTCCAACTCTGTGCAACCCCAAGATGGCAGCCCACCAGGCTCCCCCATCCTTGGGATTCTCCAGGCAAGAACACTGGAGTGAGTTGCCATGTCCTTCTCCAGTGCATGAAAGTGAAAAGTGAAATTGAAGTCGCTCAGTTGTGTCCAACTCTTGGTGACCCCACTGACTGCAGCCTACCAGGCTCCTCCATCCATGGTATTTTCCAGACAAGAGTACTGGAGTGGGGTGCCAATGCCTTCTCCATTAACCAAACAGAAAAGGCAAGAAAATAAAAGATGGGCATCAAAACCTGGACAAATTGTGGGACTTCCCTTGTGGTCCAGTAGTTAAGACTCTGTACTCCCAATGTAGGGGCAGTGGGTTTGATCCCTGGTTGGGGAACTAAGACCCCACATGCTGTGCACATGGCCAAGAAAATTTTAAAAGTAAATTAACTTAGAAAAAAAAACTAAACCAGGTTGCATCCTTTGACACAACCTGGACTTGCCCAATGGCACAATATTGAATGCTTCCTGTATGATGTTTCTCTAACTTTGTGTTGGCCAGAATTTAGCATGTCAATCTTTTTTCACACATTTCTTATTATTTGGCAAACTTTGAAATCTTCAGCAAGAGCAAGCAGTTATCTAGTGCCAGGGACTATTTCAAGAGCTTGAGGGATGTATCAATAAGCCCAATCCTCTTGAAACAGTTCTGTGTGGTAAGTACTATTAACACTCTGTTTCACTAATAAGGAAACTTAAGTATGGAGAAATCGCTTGCCCAAGATGTCACAGCTGATGAATGAAAGCAGTGATAGTCTGACTGGAGCTCAAGCACTTAACCTTCAAGCTGTAAAGAAATCTCAGCACATCATGGTGACGTACTGCCAAGCAAAGGAAGAGCCAGTATCAAGTTCCTATCTTTATGGACAGAAGTGTTGTAAGAGATATCGTACAATTGCAGATATCGTACAGATATCGTACAGATATCGTACAATTGCAGATATCGTACAGATTGCAGTTTCACTGGTAGGGTAAGGGGCTACTTTTTACTACTGAGGTGCCTATGAGTGATTCTGCACACAGCCTACTATGAAGGCCATGATGGGAGAAGATTGGGCAAGCAAGAAACCTCAGGAGGGATGTAGAAGTAGCACAGCCGGAAGGGATGCAGAGTGGGGTAAGAGACTGGAAAAGACTGAAAATCAGGAAGTGGTTTAGGCATCCAGGTCTCATTCTGTTCTTGAGGTAAAATAAATGAATTATCTGCATATCTCAGGCCTATTCTCTATGTTGAAGCATTAATGCAATGAGCCACAAGGAGTGTGGTTTCAAAACTAGTGGCCAGCAGCACAAACTGGGAAATTGCTTATTTAAACCTCTATGACAATGAGATTTAACCAGGATGATTTTGTGATCTTTGGCATGTTTACAAAGGCATAGTCTGGGTAATTTTCCTCTGGACACTGTTTATCCAATTTGCAGATACTAATATTGTACACACAGGGGTGGACACTCTGGTAGATGCTGGGGAAATAGACGGAGAAGTTCAGCCCCTGCTCTCAAGGATCTCACAGTCCAATGAACAGTCACATCCGTATTTCATCAATGAAAATGCAACAAGCGTGACAAGAAAGGGTACAAGGTGCCATAAAGGCACAAAGGGAAAAAAAAATTGACTGTTCTAGAAAGTTCCATGGAAGCAGTGTTGTGGCTATCACAAGATTTGGAGTCTTCCAGATGGCGGGAAAGGATAAGGAAGGACATTCTTGGTGGAAGGGATAAACAGACAAAAGACGCAAGTGTGAGAGGGCATGATGAATTCATGCACTTATAAGCTGGTTATTTGTTTTCCCAACTTAAACAGCACACATTCGTTGTCTCACAGTTAGGACGCCATGGTCAGAAGTAACTGGCTTATCTCCTTCATAGTTTCTCCCTGGCCTGCCTTCAAGGTGTTGGCCAGTAGTGGGGTCTGATTTTAAGGCTTGACTGGGGGAGGATGCACTTCCAAGCCCAAGAAGTTGTTTACAGGATTCAGTTCCTTGAGGCTGTTGGTTGAGCAGCCTCAGTTCCTTGCTAGGTGTTTGGCCAAAGGCTGCCTTGAGGTCCCAAGATCAGGTGAACTTGCCTGACTCAGCCACTTACTTCATCAAAGCCAGCCATGGAGAGTCTGCCAGCAACTGGGAAGGGACCATCTTAGATCATTTAATCCAGAAAGGTAACCCTCTGTTTGATGGATTTCATTGATTAGATGCAAGTTACTCAACCAGCAGAGTCTTCCCTGGTGGCTCAGATGGTAAAGCGTCTGCCTGCAATGCGGGAGACCCAGGTTCAATCCCTGGGTTGGGAAGATCTCCTGAAGAAGGAAACAGCAACCCACTCCAGTATTCTTGCCTGGAGAATCCCACTGGCAGAGGAGCCTGGTAGGCTACAGTCCATGGGGTTGCAAAGAGTTGGACACGACTGAGTGACTTCAATTTCACTTTATTCAACCAGCTCACACTCAAGGAGAAAAGATTACACAAAAGCAAAGGTTACTGAAAGGTGGGGATTTGAGAGGGTGAAGAGCATCAAGCCTCTGCCACAGAGGCAGTGCCAAGTCTAGAAGGAGACTGGCAACTTCTATCCATACGCCCTGCATTGATGAAAACTTCTGGCTGGATCTGTAACAACCTCCTCATTTGCTTTTCCCCCCTATCTGCTCAGTCTCTGCTGAGAAGAACTGGTGTACCTCTCTTGTACCCCTGAAACCAAGCTCCTCCTGGGATGATAATGGCCCTGGGTCTCAGTCTCCTATCTCCTGAGTTTCTCCCTAATCAGATTACTACTGTATTATTAGGCTCCGTTATCATATTATCCTTTTCAGCATATAGATAGAATTTGGGATTTTCCTAAATACTTGAAATAATTTTAACCCCTTTAAACCCTCATTAAATGCATTCTCAGTGAATGTTACTCATTACCAGTGAGATGTATTCACCTCTGGCTCTTTCCAAAGGGCATAGCTTTAAGGAGATAACAGATTTTGACAAGTTATTAAAGAAGGGTTAAGTCCACAGATTTCATTATCATTTCTGGCACAGAGTTTGAGGTAATGTTTTCTTTTTATTTTGTTGCGTGGGTTTTAATACATGAGCCTCCCCCCACCTGCCACCATCATCCGAGGACCTTACTATGTGAGAGTTTCAGTGACAATACAAGGCTTGTGAGTTGCCTGAAAGAGATCAGAGAGTATCTTAGAAACAAAGTAGAATTTCTCTCTCTCTCTGATCATGATAACCAGAAATGGAAAAGAACACCGAACCAAAAATAGTAGCACCATTTACTCTGACAGAATAGGAAACTAGCAGCTTCTGCTTGTGAGTTCTAGGACTTCAAGCAAGCAACACCTCCGTGACTCCTTCTACTCATCTGTCAAACAGCAAGGATGACAGAGATGAAATGTATTTCCCTAAACAGAGTCCAGATTTAGTACAATGCTGAGCCCAGTGTGTACAGCTCTGAATTTTACCGAAAGAGAAGCTCAAAATAACTGAGTAGTCCACCCTCCCAACAGCAAGCAGGGGTTGCCACGGGTTTCAATAAAATTCTATTTATAGCCAGCATTCTGGAGCCACAGTCACAATTGTCTGTTAAATAGAAGAAATAGAGGATTACTTTATGCATCATTTAGAACACAGTTTAACAGAACCTTCTAACACAGAAATGAACAATCTTCAAGAACAATCTTTAGATGTGCGTGGGAAGGTAGAGAAATCACATGCTTTGGGGTCCAGAATTGTGATTAGATGCTTACTCCTTGGGAGAAAAGCTATGAGCAACCTGGATAGTATATTCAAAAACTGAGACATTACTTTGCCGACTAAGGTCCGTCTAGTCAAGGCTATGGTTTTTCCAGTAGTCATATATGGATGTGAAAGTTGGACTGTGAAGAAGGCTGAGTGCCGAAGAATTGATGCTTTTGAACTGTGGTGTTGGAGAAGACTCTTGAGAGTCCCTTGGACTTCAAGGAGATCCAACCAGTCCATTCTGAAGTAGATCAACCTTGAGGTTTCTTTGGAAGGAATGATGCTGAAGCTGAAACTCCAGTACTTTGGCCACCTCATTTGAAGAGTTGACTCATTGGAAAAGACTCTGATGCTGGGAGGGATTGAAGGCAGGAGAAGAAGGGGACAGCAGAGGATGAGATGGCTGGATGCCATCACTGACTCGATGGATTCGAGTCTGAGTGAACTCTGGGAGTTGGTGATGAACAGGGAGGCCTGGCGTGCTGTGATTCATGGGGTCGCAAAGAGTCGGACACGACTGAGCGACTGAACTGAACTGAATCTCCACTGGGCCTCTGAAGGAAGCCCACACCCACTGGGGCCTACATCATTAGTTCTCAGATTTTTTCACATGGGCACTCCTATCTGCAAAAGGGAGCAATCAAGTCATTTATTCAGGAATTTGAGGGAGAGCCTGGGGCAACTTCTTGTCATCATAATATCCCATTTAAAATATCCTCTGTCCCTGGGATTTTCCAGGCAAGAATACTGGAGTGGGTAGCCATTCCCTCTTCTACGGGATCTTCCCCACCCAGGAATTGAATCTGGGTCTCCTGCACAGCAGGCAGATACTTTACCACCTGAGCCACCAAGGAAGCACAGAGAACCAACTTGTGATTGCTGGTAGGGGTAAACAGGGAACAATAGAGTGGGATAATGGGATTTGCAGCTGTAAACTATTCTATATAGAGTGGATAAACATCAAGGTCCTACTGTATATAGCAAGGTAGATCTTTAGTACCTACAATAAAACATAATGAAAAATAATATTTTTATAAGGATATATATGTACAACTGAGTTACTTTGATGTATACCAGAAATGAACACAATATTGTAAATCAACTATATATCAATTAAATTTTTCTTAAATTTAGCTGTTTTATCTTGAAATATAGTTAACTTACAATATTGTGCTAGTTTCAGGTATACAGCAAAGTGATTCAGTTATATGTATATATACACACATAGATTATTTTTGAAATTTTTTCCATTATAGGTTATTACAAGGTACTGACTATACAGTATATTATACAATAAACCTTTGTTGCTTGTTGCATATCTATTTTTAAAATTAGAAATAGCATTCTATTCATACTAAGTCAAAAAAGTAGAATCAAAATGTCAAATTTTTTAGTTAGGGAAAAATTCATA
>SJYC01014842.1:0-49096 GCA_006408675.1 Madoqua kirkii
TACAGTATTGTAAAGTAAAAAAATTAGGAAAAAGAATGCTCAAACTACAAAAATTTTTTTTTCAATTTCAGCAGGATATTTCATATTCAAATATAAGATTTTTTTCATGCTAGCTAAAAATGCTTGTACCTTGCAGTGAATATTTTGTTTCACTGATTTAGACATAAAGTCACATTGTGTGTCTTTGCCTTGAAAAAAATAAATAAATAAAGATTCTGAGAAATCTTGTGAGGTAACACAAAAAAATAAAAATAAAATAAAAATAAAAATTTTAAATACTCGGATTTACTATAAAAATCTATCATAACTTTGTGTTCTAATCCATTTTATACGTGCTCTTGGTTTTTAAATAAAAATGTTTCAAATTAATTATTGTCATGTAAACTCACCTTCCAAAAGTTGTGCCGAGTTTATCTGTGGCCTTGAGTAGCCACTGTGCTTTGCTGTTTCTCGGGGAAGAGAGGAAGTCCGTATTCCCTGGTTTTGAAAGTTTCTGTTAAAGCAATTATACAAATGAAAGAATTGATATCATTATAAACTCATGATTCCCAGCCTCAGGTGGACACCTGACATGACCCAACTCAGCTGCTGTTGCACCCTTCACTCCAGCTCTGTGCGACCCCACAGACGGCGGCCCACCAGGCTCCCTTGTCCCTGGGATTCTCCAGGCAAGAACACTGGAGTGGGTTGCCATTTCCTTCTCCGGTGCATGAAAGTGAAAGTGAAGTTGCTCAGTCGTGTCCGACTCTTCACGACCCCATGGACTGCAGTCTGCCAGGGCTCCTCCGTCCAAGGGATTTTCCAGGCAAGAGTACTGCAGTGGGGTGCCATGACCCAACTCTACAGTGACTAATTCGTAATGTTCCCACTCTCAAAGCTTTGATTCCCTCTCCCTAAACATTCTCCTAGCCAATGATCCTTTCTCGGTGATCTCTTCTCCCCTAACTTCCTACCAAATGGCTCAGATGGTAAAGTGTCTGCCTGCAATGTGGGAGACCAGGGTTCGATCCCTGAGTCGGGAAGATCCTCTGGAGAAGGAAATGGCACCCCACTCCAGTACCCTTGCCTGGAAAATCCCACGAACAGAGGAGCCTGGTATGCTACAGTCCATGGGGTCCCAAAGAGTCGGACAGGACTGAGTGACTTCACTTTCACCTCTCCCGTAAAGAGAACGATGAGCCCATTGGATAGAACCTTTCTCATAACCCCACTATCCAACCAACTCCGTCTGCCTCTGCCCTCTTCCTCTTTTTTTTGTTATTACTCACAAAGTGTCTACCCTCACCACATCAAAGGTATGTGATCCCTACTTCCTCATGCCTTCTCAGGGACCATGGTCTGGATTTTCTCCCTGATCATCTGCATCCGTGACCTCCCCTTCTTTAATGGACTCTTCATGGCGGTGTCACATGGTGGCGGTGGTCGCTCAGTCGTGTCCGACTCTTGTGACCCTGTGGACTGTAGCCCACCAGGCTCCTCTGTCCATGGGATTTCCCAGGCAAGAATACTGGAGTGGGTTGCTGCTTCCTTTCCCGACCTACGGATCAAACCCCAGTCTCCTGCACTGCAAGTGAATTCTTTACCTCTGAGCCACCAGGCAAGTCCATTCGTATCAAATGTGTCCAATTGTTTTTTAACTAAAAAAAAAAAAAATCAAAACACATATATACAGTACCATATATAAATATATACACTACCATATATAAAACAGATAGCTAGTAGGAAGCTTCTGTACAGCACAGGGCACTCAGATCAATGCTCTGTGATGACCTGGATGGGTCGATTAAGGGGGTGGTAGGAGGAAGGTCCAAGAAGGAGGGAATATATGTATATATACATATATAGCTGGTTCACTTCCTTGCACAGCAGAAACTAACACAACATTATAAAGCAATTAGACTCCTCAAAAAATAATTTTTAAGAAACAGTCAAAACAAACAAACCTCACTTGATTTCGTCTCCCATGAGAGCTGACTATCCTCTCCTATTTCTGTTCAGAACCAATGTAGTTCCGAACTGTCCTTCATAGTTTCCATTTCTTCACCTCTCCTCCATTTAAAACTTGTTTTCACATTTTAAAAATTAAAATTATACACATACACAGCTTTTAAAATTCAACGATTACTACAGAATATATTGAAAATAGTCTTCTGCCCTACTCTCTGTGCCCAAGTTGGTCAGTCTGTCTACTGATCAACGACAAATACTTTCAACTCTCTCCAGTTTTTTTCTTTGGATAGTCACATTTCTAAATGATATTCTTGAACTTTGTCTAACTGGACATATGATGTAATATTCTACACATCAAATTTTTTGCTCAATGTTATGTGGGTGAGAAAGACCCATATAATCCAGTCACTTTCACTACATGTTGTGCTGTGTTACATTCTGTTCAACAAAGATAGCAGTTCTTTTGAGGGTGGTCATCTGAGCTGTTTATAAACGACATTATTCTGAATGTTCTTATACATATATCTGGGCACATGAGTAAGACTTTTTCTGCTTTCTAGATGTGAGATAGGACCAGTGCATCTTGGATTTTTACATTCTTTATGAAACAGAAACTCTTAATATTAACTTGACAATAAAATAGTCCATTTTATCAGTTTATCTTTTAGGATTTGCCCCTTTTTTGGTATTGCTCAAAAAAGTTGTTTCTTATACTAAAATCATGAAAATATTCTTCCACATTTTCCTCTAGAAGTTTTAATTTCACCTTTCACTTTTAAGTCCCTAAGCCATCTTTGATTTATGTTTGAGGATCGTGTGTCCTTCTTCTCTTCAAACCTGGAATCTGGATTCCATTTGTACCATCTAATGGAACCGAAGGCTTTCATATTGCTTTCCATATGGATTATTCTAAACTCCATTTCTCCTCTCAGGCTTTATCTTGCTTCGTAATCATTCAGAAACACTTGACACACTGGATGACTTCCCTCCTTCTTGAAAGATCCTCTTTTCTTGGCATCCATAATGCCACATTCTCCTAGCTTTTCCTAAACACATCTAACAGCTCTTTCAGAATCACTTTTGCGTAAGTCCATTTCCTGCCTGACTTCCGAATATCAGGATCCTCCTGGGATCACTTTTCAGCCCTCTTCTCTTTCAACTCTGTTTTCCTGGGTAATCCCATCTACTCTCGGGGTTTGTGTGGATGATCCCCTAAAACTGAATCGCTAGGCTACATCTTCCTTCTGCCCACCAACCTTCTATCCCCTTTGGACAGATTCCTGACCTCCCAAATTATCATGTCTAAAATTGAATGCCTCCAATCCAGTTAATGTCACCCATCCACCCTGTCCTGTGCTCACTATCTGGGGAGGGTCATTCTTAATACTTCTTTCTCCCTTAACTCTAGCATACAAGACAACAATAGTCTAGTCTCACTCAAACTACACGGGGAATCCGTTTAATTCTCTCCATCTTCACCCCTAGGCATTCATTGTTTATCACCTGATGATTATAACAACCTCCTAATCATTCTCCCTGCTGTAACTCTTGTGCTCTTTCCATTTTTTTTCTCCAATAGAAACCAGACTGATCTTACAAAAATATAATTGGATTCATGACATCCTCTCTACAAAACCCTTCAACATTTATTATTGCACTTAGGATGAAATACCAAACCCTCGACATGGCCTAGAGGGCACTTTGCACTAAATGGCACCAGCTTCTCTCTATATAATCCGGTATATCTTGGTGTCAGCCTGGAATACTCTCCAGGTGTTTGTTTCTTTGTCTTTCCCTTAAGCCTCAGGTTAAGTGTCTAATCCTCACTCCCATCCCATTATATGATCTCACACGAACTTGTGCTTTTCTTTAGATCATTAGGGCTTCCCTGGTGGGTCAGTCCTGCCAATGCAGGAAACAATTCAATCCCTGATCTGGGAAGATCCCACGTGTAGAGGAGCAACTAAGCCTGTGTGCAACCATTGAGCCCAGTGCTCTAGAGCTAGGGAGCTGCAACTCCTGAGTCTAGTGCCCTGAGCCCACGCACCCTAAAGCCAGTGCTTTGCAACAAGAGAAGCCACTGCAATAAGAAGCCCACACATTGCAACTAGAGAGGACCCCCCCCACTCACCCAGCTAGAGAAAAGCCTGCACAGCAACAAAGACCCAGCACAACCAAAAGCAAACAAGTATATCATTAAATACAGTTTGTGATTAGATGCTTATCAGCACCCCTACCAGACCCTGAGTTCCTGGGAGCAGGGGTCATGTCCTTATTGTTATTGTTATTGTTATTGTTATTGTTCCTCCCTCCAGTACACCTCAGTGCCTTGCCCATGTTAAGAACTCACTAAGCCCATGTCAAATACCGAGGGCACACAAAGACGAGCGATGCCCAGTTCTTCACTAAGAAAATGGTATAGTCTTGTGGGGTTCCTAGCAGGTGCAATTCAAAATCTCTGGGCTCTGACCCTGTTTCTAGGAGGAGGAGGCTGGAAGTGCCACTTTTCCTGCCCCTGGGCCTCATTGTCCTTATCTGGAAGCTTCCCCCCTGTCTATACCCACCTCCACCCCATGATTCCATCATCATCCCTTTAAGCTATGATTTATTTCTATGAGGGAAGGTAGCCTGGGGGAATAAACGCTTCCCCCACAGAGCCTGCCCAACTGTGCTGCCCAGCTGTGTAGGCTATTATTACTTCAAAGCAGTAATTAGTGTATTTGTTCTTAAATTGCATCGTTGACCCTGAGTAGCACAAAATCCATTCACCTGAGATCATCCTTGTAGATGATTTGGGTGCAAGAAAGGCAAGCTGATTGCTATTTCAGCATCGCTGTGGTTTTATTGCCCCCTGGTGGAGATATTAATTACTTAGCCCTGCCCGTTTGAAGATGCTGCTGTTTAAACAGAGGTCCACAGATTTCCCCCTGGAGATCAAGGTATTCACTCTTCTCCGAGTGAAACTAGAGACAAAAGCCATTAGAGAATTTTCTTGATGAAAACTGTGTTGACTCCATCTGCAGTGTTTTCTCTTTGAGGGCAATTTCTTCATCCATCTACTTTCCTTTCATCCAGGAGACATTTCTGTCCCCTCAGAGACACTGTCCAAAGAGGCAACCACCAGATTGATTAGCTATTTGGTCTCAAAGAACAATTGGTCAAGGATCCCCATTTTAGAGAGTAATATCCAATCCAGTGGGGGCTAGTTTTCCCGGGGGATCTAAATGCTCAGGCTGTAAGTTTTTTCAAATGTATAAAAATAATAGAAGTACTACCAACACATACACACGAAGTTACGTATAATAATTGCATTATAGGGACCTGTCCCCTGTACACATGGTTTCATGTTTCCAGATGCATTTTCACTCTCCAAATCAGAAACTTACCCATGAGACACAATTCAGCTACTCACAATTGTACCTCCTTGTTTTATGAAGTAGGGGAAAGGTGGATATGGGGAATGACATTTCTAATCGACAGAAAATAGTTTAGCAAGGTTTATATACATATATATGACTTCCCTGGTGACTCAGACGGTAAAACGTCTGTCTGCAATGCTAGAGACCCAGGTTTGATCCCTGGGTCGGGAAGATCCCCTGGAGAAGGAAATGGCAGCCCACTCCAGTACTCTTGCTTGGAAAATCCCATGGACAGAGAAGCCTGGTGGGCTACAGTCCATGGGGTCGCAAAGAGTCAGACAAGACTGAGTGACTTCACGTTACTTTAATTTATATAGATAGATTGATATATTACTCTTTCCAACAGATAGAACGTTTCCCCAAAACTAGAGATGGCTACATTTATCATTAATGGAAAAATTCAATGAGAAGTGGCTGACTGTTCAAAAAGAAGAGCCAGCAGTGGAAATGCAGTTTTCCCTATTGTTTGCATTCCCATTTTTTCTCTGTAGCACTGGATTTAGCATCAGACAGCTCTGGGTCTGAATCTTGACTCCTTCCTAACGAGTTTTGTTCCTTGAGGCAAATTACTTAAGATTTCTAAACCTCAGGATCTTCTTATCATCTACAAGGCAGGTATAAGAATACCCACCTCATAGATTTGTTGTGAAGCTTGAATGTGATATTATATGTAAAATGCTGTGCAAAATGCCAGGCACATATTAGGCATTCAAGCAACAGTAGCTGATATCATTACTGTAATTATTCTTAAGGTTATTCAGAAGGTTATGAATGATCTTGAGGGGGGGGGGAATAACACAAAGCCAATCAAAGCTAATTGTTTGCATTCCGGAGCAGTATTTAATCTCTTTTAAGAAAAGACTCTCTTTTAGAAGAGATTATGAATCTCTTCTAGGAGAGATTATGAATAGCAAATAATTAATAAGTAACGTTTATTTTCTGCACTCATTTCTTCCTATCTCCCTGGGGCAGGCAGAACTCTAAATTGGCTCCTAATATCCCAGGACCCTAGTGTGTACCCCCTGAATGACCCCGTCTCCTTGAATATGTGTGGACCCTGTGAATATGACGGGGCATCACACTCATGGTTGCAGATATATTTAAGGTTCCACATGGGTAGACCTGGCCAAATCAGATGAGCTCCCTCTTTTAACTGATTGCTTTTTTAAATTTTTTACTGAAGTATAGCTGGATTTAAATGTTGTGTTAATTACTGAGCACAGCAAAGTGACTCAGTTATACATATATATGTATGTATATATATGCATACATTGTTTATCATATTCTTTTCCATTATGGTTTATTATAGGATATTGAATATAGTTTCCTGTGCTATACACTAGGACCTTGTTGTTTATAAGTCATGCAGTCTATGGTACTTTTTAATAGGATCCTGAATGGATTAAGACTGTTATTAATCCCATTCAGAGTATTTTTTTTTAATCTCAGACATTAAAAATTTCATTTCCAAAATTTCAGTTTGAGTCCTTTAACTATCTTTCCTGTCTCTAATCTTTGCTGTTTGCTGAGCCACGAAGTTGTGTTGGACTCTGCAACCCCATGAACTGCAGCATGGCAGGCTTCCTTGTCCTTCACTACGTCCCAGAGTCTGCTCAAACTCATGTTCTCTCTAATCTTCACCTGCTTAAACTTTCCTCTAGCTCTTCGAACATATAGAGTATAGCAATAATAAGTTTTAAAGCCCTTGTGTGCTAATTCCTATATCTCTGTAAGTTTGGGTCTGTTTTAGTTAACTTATTTTTCACCTAATTATGGATTGTATCTTCTTTTTTCTTTGCACGCCTGGTCCATTTTTTTAATTAGATTTCTAACATCATCAGTTTTATCTCGCTGGCTCCAGAAGAGTTCTGTATTTCTATAAATATTCCTAAACTCGGGTGCAGTTCCAATACTTGGATGCAGTTTCAAATATTACTTTTATGGTTTGTTAGGTGGGACTGTAGTGATGCTTTGTTGCCGCTGTTGTTGTTGTTAAGTCGCTGAGTCATATCTGACTCTTGTAAATCCTTAGACTGTAGCCTGACAGGCTTCTCTGTAGCCATTCCCTTCTCCAGGAGATCTTCCCAACTCAGGGATAGAACCCTCATCTCCTGCATTGGCAGGTGGGTTCTTAACCCCAGAGAAGCCCATAGTGATGCTTAGTGAAGGGCTGGTTTTTCCCCACTACCAAGGACAAGTACTTAGTATCCTCTGAGTACTCTAACCTGTATCTTCTGAGGTTTTCTAGTCCAACTAGTGAGAACTGGCATTGTGAGAACTCTGGGTACCATTCCCTCTAACCCCTTTGGGTGGTTCTTTCCCCAGTCTTTAGTAGTTTTCTCACCTGCCTGTGTCGACTAGTGCTGTGCTGAGTACTCAAGGAGACCCTGTGCAGTCCCCAGAGTTCTCTCTGTCTCCTTTTAGGTACTTTGCCCTGCAAACCCTATTCCCTTCCTGAACTCCCAGCATCTTCTTCCCAATTCAAGGACTCCACTGGCTGTTTGGGGTTCTCCTTCCCTGTACCATCAGCTGGAATCTTGATCAAGCCAGTTAGATAAGGTCCTCACTCTATTTGCTTTCCATCTCTCAGGGTCCGTTGTCCTTTATTGCCTGATGTCCACTGTCTTAAAAGTCACTGTGGGCTTCTGTGGTGGCTCAGGGGTTCAGTCCCTGTCAATGCTGGAGGCACAGGTTCAACCCCTGGTCCGGGAAGATCCCACACGCCGAAGGGATGGGATCTAAGCCAGAGTGCACGATTACTGAGCCAGCTTTCTAGAGCCCGGCCGCCACAACTGCCGAGCCCAGGCTCCACAACAGAAGCCTCATTGGAGCCCGTGAGCCGCAACTAGAGCAACCCCCTTACCACAACTAGAGAAGAGCCTGCGTGGCAACGAAGACCCAGCACAGCCAAAAACTAATGAAATCATTTGTTTAAAGTCATTGTTTCACATATTTTGCTTCTAATTGTTTCTAGGGGGAGGGTCATCTGGTCCTTATTATTTGATCTTGTCTGCAAGTCTACCTGAATCCTGTTACCTTAGGGGAAAGGGAAGAAAGTTGGAGGCATCCCTTTACCAAATTTCTGGAAGCTGTCAAGATACATAATAATCATACAATTGAGAGATTTTTTTTTAAATATATGGCAGACTCAGGAAAGAGGGGGAGAAGACAATGGCAACCCACTCCAGTACTCTTGCCTGGAAAATCCCATGGACAGAGGGGCCTGGTAGGCTGCAGTCCACGGGGTCACTAAGAGTCGAACACGACTGAAGTGACTTAGCAGCAGCAGGAAAGAGGACAGGGGAGATGCCTCTCTCTCTCTCTCTCTTTTTTCTCCTGTGCCAACATTGAAACATTCCGTGCCTTTTCCCTAATAGAATGGGAAATAAAAGATTTTTTAAATTGTTGCAAAACTGAATTCATCTGAAGCTAAATGTAGAAGATAACAAGCTGAATATTTCCCTCTAGCAGTTTGGAGGGATGGCATATCAGCTCTGAACAACTGAAAGCACAATTCACTACATTGTGTGGCATCCTTTGAAAGTAAGTTTCTCCCTGCTAGGTGAACATCACTGCTAATATCACTGTGAATATCTATCACTGTCACCCTTTCGGCACTTAGCTGGTAAATAGCAATCTAATTAACAGTCAGTTGGGATTCACTCTGGAGGAGGAATAAGAATGCACTCAGCAGGAAAGTTGTAGGCTTGCCCACTGTGGACAGTTCTTCAATTACTTCTTTTAATTCTTCAGAGGATGTACTGAAAGAGACTGATGGAGCCATTAGTGATAAACCTTGTCAGGAGAGAATGTGCTCCCTCTTACAACACTTCTGGGGGTACACTACTGTCTGGGTACCATATTGGGGTCCCCATCACTACTAACACCACCTGATTGAAAAGTAAAAACACATTCGGAGAAAAATGGAGGATTGGTGTCATGAAATATACTATGATCCTTTGCTGAGGGCCAGAAAAACTGCTAAGGGAAGAAGAGTTTCATGTAGGATTCATGCAAGCAACATGGGCTCAGGATAACTGGGTATAACCATATCCCAGCCCCATAGGTTGACAAATAAGCCCCTTTCTGATCCTCAGGCACCTTGTGCGGCACGTATGATAATACACGACCTCTCCAAGGTCAAGAACGAGATGATGCTCCTTCTCCTGGGGTCCCTTTCCAGTCCTTTAGGCCACGATGCTGACACGAGCTGCCTCGCTGACCTGGACTCTATATTCTCCCAGTTCCCAGGCAGCCACACTGGACTCCACGCTCTCCCTTGCACGGTCTAAGCGTGCTCGGAAGCAGGGCATCCTTGTTCACTGTTCTCTCTTCTGAGAACCTGCCACCTCCCTCCAGCCACAAGGGTCATTTCCTCTCCACCTCCCTTGACCCCCCAATCTAAAATTATGCACCCTCCAGTTACTCTCTATCCTCTTCTGAGCTTTATTTTCCTGCACAGCACTTTTTACCACCTCCCAGAGTATCCATCTGTTCTATCGTTTATCCCATTGCTGATCTTAACTTTAAGCTCCCCGAAGGCAGGGACTTTGTTTGGGTCTCTCCTGTACCCACAGCACCTGCGACCATGCCTAGGAAACAGCAGGATCTCAATAAACATTTGTTGAGTGAATAAATAAGCAAGCGTGTAGAACAAATGGAAAGCTACATGTGCGTGTCTGTGTGTGTGTGTGTGTGTGTGTGTGTGTGTGTGTGTGTATGATAAGAAAACTGGCTTACCTAGGTGAAAGTAACAAATGATGCTTGGTCATAAATTAAAATTTAATACACCAGGCAAACTGGAGATGTAGAGATATATGGAGATATGAGGTATAAGGTCAGCTGGGGTGCCTGAGGAGTAATCCAGGAAGGTGGTGAAGGATTCATGAGAAAAATGAGCAGATTGGGTCTCAGACACTTCCCCAAGAAAGAATTAGTAAGAAGAGCATCTGAAAGGAGAGGGGCTGCAATTCATCCCATAGCTGATATGATGTACCCTCCATGGAGAATGAAACGGCTCAGGTTTTTTTCTACCCTCACAGTTACTTAATCTTAGCATCAGAGAGTCTGGTGGCTAGTACCCAACCATGTACAAAAACTGACCATCAGCTGCACTCAGGACCATTCACAAAACTAAGCTGGAGTTTTGCATTAGCTCTTAAACTGGCATTCTTAAATATATATATATATATTTTTTTTTTTTAACTTGGCTGTGCTGGGTCTTAGTTACAGCACTCACATGGGATCTTCCATCTTTATATCTTTATTTCGGCACATGGGATCTAGTTCCCTGACCAGGGATGGAACCCAGGCCCCCTGCATTGGGAGCACTGAGTCTTAGCCACTGGACCACCAGGGAAGACCTGAGCTGCCCTGCTGAACACAGATCTTTTTGTTTTTAAGAATGATTAACATTTTTTCATTCTAGGTCCACAGTCTCTGCCTGATCCTTGGACTCTTATTGACTGTCCCTAGAAGAATGTCACCCACTGACCCATTACTGAAATGTAGGGTTAATGCAGACATTGTCATAGACCAACTATGGGCTCAGCAGAGCACCTGACACTCAGTAAGTGCCCAATCCATGTTTAGGGAATTAAATAAAAGCCATTTCTGCAAGCAATGACACTGGTGCCACCTGGTGTGTGGACACAGCCCATACAGGCAAGGAACCGAGTTCCTCTTTCTCAAAGGGCTTCCCAGGTGGTTCTAGTGGTAAAGAAACTGCCTGCCAGTGCAGGAGACATAAGAGATCCAAGTTTAATCCCCGGGTCAGGAGGATCCCCTGGAGGAGGGCATGGCAGGCTACAGTCCATAGCGTCACAGGAAGTTGGAGACTTTAGCACACACGTCCCTCTTTCTCAGTGGAAGCTGGTCCAGAGCACACTCAAGACACACACACTTTTTTATTTGGGAAAGTCGTCCTGACCTTTCCCCTGTATAAACAGTCTCCATCTCTCTCCCTCTCTCTTTCTCTTTCTGTCATTATCTCTGCCTCCTTCCTCCATCCCTAACTCCCAACAAAGCTGTTGTACCTGAATTTCAGTCTTCAGACAGAGAGAGAAATCTGTAGCAGCCTCCCTGTGATGCATCTCCTGGAGAGACTCAACAGACTTTCCAAGGGGAGAAGAGCTATAATTTCCTTCCAAGTAATTCTGACTATCAAGCCCTCACCGCAGCTTATTCGGAGAACAAGGAGCAGGCAGCTCGCTGGAGCTACTCTAATTGTAGAGCCTGATCAAAGGCAAGACGGAGGGAAGCAGGGAGTCATGCCGCTTCTGTGACCCCCACCCGCTCAGAAGGGGGTTTCTCCAGAGGAAAGAAAATTGGCCGCACCCACTGTGAAAAGGGCAATGCTTGCTTTCGGTTGGTGGTAAATGACAAGTGAAACTTGCGCTCTTTTTTTCCCCCTGGAGCTTTGAGGCCTGATACACGAGGGCTAGAGGGCAGTTGAGTTGTCCTTGTGGGTCTAGAAAGGAGATGGAAGCAAGCTTGTGGCTAAAAAACAAAAAGAAAACTCTTGTTCAGATTATCTAACAAGAATTTTCTTCACTTGCAGGGATGTTAATCTGATAAAGTTGTGGGCTTTCGGCCAGAATTTAAAATTTTATCTCCTTTACAATAAAAAATAGGTCAACTCTAAATGTCAAAGTGTAGTCTAAATCATCTTAGCTGCCATGAATTTTATAATTACAGTGGATAAGTGAAGCGTTTGCCATGCATGTATATATTTAGTTAGTCATTAAATATATATATGTATATACATTTAATCCTCCCAATAACTTTAGGAGGTAGACGTTGATATTATTGCTATCTACTATTTTAAAGATGAGTAAACTGAGATTTAGGAAGGCGGTATAATTGGTTGGCCTTCTCTGAGCCCAGACTCTTCTCCTCTCTGCTTTCCTATGCACACGAATAATTCCAAATGCTTCTTAAAAATGCAGACTCTGGAGCATCCATATCAGAGATTCTGATTCAACATATCTCTTTGAGTTGCTGGAATCTGCATTTATGACATGCCACAGAGGTTATTTTGAAACAGACATGGCAGTACCTCACTATGAGAACTGATGTTCTGGGGGTTATTAAGTATTCAGCGTATTCCCTACTAGAAGAGCAAGGAGCTGGCCCCCAGAGGTTAAGCAACTTCCTGGAGGTCAGTCCACTACCAAGCCAGCTGGCCCAGCATTCTTTCCACCACATTCCAGCGGAGAAAAAATTCAAGTCTCTGAGAGAGCTTTGTTCTCCCCCTAGTCTTTCAGTTCTTGCAAGCAGCCAAACTCCCCTGGAGCGTCCAACAATATGTTCAAGGCCAGCGCAGAAAAATCACACCACTCATTCGAAAAGTCTCCGAGCTCTGTGCCCACGTACTGCCAAAATTGAAGCAGTGAAAATCATTTAAATATTACTTTTCTTTAATTGTGAGAATATCAGTGTGTGAAAATTACCATGTGTAACCTTAAGAGCTGTTACAGCTTTCTGAAAAGCAAGCCTGCCTTTCCAACTGCCAGTCAGCAAGGACTGGCTTTCCTCTTACACATCCCTGTTCAGCCCTCAGCATCATCTTAGACCCACATATGACCTAAAGGTGGTTCAGAACTGGTTCTTCAGGATAGATGTACAATAGAAGGCTTATAATTCTATGAGATTATTACAGCTACATTTCCGGTGATGCTGTCATCCTTGGAGCTATTCCTCTGAGATGGGTGTTTTCTCTGTGTATTTACCCAGTTTGTGTTGAATGAACCAACATCGAGATTGGTGGCTTAATGCCAAAGTTCGGCAAACAATTGTTCCCCTGTCTGTGGGCTTATTCATTTATTTCTGAGAGTTCTCTGCCAGAATCTGTCCTGTCAAGTCCCTTAGAGGGAGGCGTAAAATACGCTTGCACTCTGCATGTTAGGCCACTCCATTAATTCATCACTGGTGTAATGGCAAGCTTTCGCACATAGATGTCACAAATCTCGATTATGCAAATATGTTGCCTATTTCTTAACAATACGCTGGTACAACTTGCCTTGACTCATAGTCGTTTCCTTCATCGCATGACTGCTCACAGACCGATTTGTGAGGTCTCTAAACGCGCTCAGTTCTGTTACTGAGGCAACCTGCCCCAGCGGATTCCGCAGATAGAAACTTCACATCTGAGCGACACAACGTGTGCGTGAAGGGGAGGACTGTTTTCCAGAAATACAGTGTTTGGGTTGGAGCGTCTGACAAAAGGACATGAAGAACCAGAACAATACCGGGTTTTAAAATTACGTCTTTAAATTCAAGATGATACTCGAAATACCACAATCTGGTGCTCTCTTTTCCTTTTTCCAGAAGCTGCAAGGCTCCCTGCGCTCCGTCTCAGGGTGCAAGACAGCTGAGGCTTACGGGGGAGTTTTCGTTCCCTACTCAAAGCCATCCTGTTGAACAGGGCTCTCCATGTGGCAGGGGAGGGTTTTAGCAGCTGAATGAAGCCACTTAACAAAATGTTGCATGCGCCTAGGAGTTGTTAGTTAATGAGATAAATCCCTCTCATATAGAAGCTATTTCCTGGGAGTTCTGCGCCTTCCGGAAAATGGTACAAACTCTTGCAGGCCCTTAGGGTCTCACAGAATCATTTCCTACTCCTATGGGAATTACTTGATCATTTTAAATCAGAGATCAGCAAACATTTCCCATAAAAGGCCAGATAATAAATATCCTCCACTCTGTAAGCCATATGGTCTCTGTCACAACTATTCAGCTCCGTAGCAGAAAAGCAGCCAGAGACAGCATGTGAACGAATGGGAGTGTCTGTGTTCCAATAAAACTTTATTTATGGACACTGGAACTTGGACGCCATGTAATCTTCATGAATCACTAATTAATGTTCTTTTTCCCTCTATTTTTTCAGCCATTTAAAATCTATTCTTAGCTCATGTGTCAGATAAAGACAGGCAGTGGGCCATAGTTTTTCCCATCCTTGCTTTAAGCCAACTGACTGATAAAATAGAAATACCAACACAGTCATCAGCTTCTCTCATTTACCTAATCCTTAGCAAGCACCAGAAAAATGTCAGCTATTCCTGAAATAATCAGTCAGTTGAGAAATATTTGGGAATGAAAGTCAGCACATAATTTTTCTATGCATAGGAAGAATGCTGGTAAACTCAGTGGATTTGGTGGTTGGGGTCACAATTGATTTCGCTAATGTCTCATTGCCTAGAAAATCTTAGGGTCGGAACTAAACTTGGAGAGTTCTCAATGTGAAATCAAATGCCCCACCCTGATACACGAATGTTCCCGGGGCTGCTCTCTAGTTTTCCCATCATTCTTGGAAGTATAACTTGCAGAACAGACAGAAGAGGAAAACTAACTCCACAGCTTGGGTTATGGCAAGTTAGGATTTTCTTTTCTTCTTCACTCTGACCCACTAACCCACAAAGATCCGTTCTCGCCAGGGAAAAGGATGAGAAGACGCTGGTATAGCGCTCAGGCTCCTAGTGATGATTCGCTGTAACAAAGTTCCTTCCTGGAGGGAGAAGACCTTGATAAAATGAGGCCAGGGTTTCTTTTTCTCTGTGCTTGATTGTCTAACGAACTTCATCTTATTCTTCGCTGTCATTTTCCTGCTCAGTCCTTTCTCCTTCTTGCCGTTTTTCCTTTCTCCTTCCTGTCTGTTGAAGTAATGATATGAGGGGATTCCCTGGTGGTCCAGTGGTTAGGACTCTGCACTTTCACTGCAGGCAGCACGAGTTCGATCCCTGATCAAGGAACTCGGATCCCAGATGCTGGGCAGCACAGCTAAGCACACGAACAAAAAGATAACCAAAAATAATGAAGTAATGATTTGATATTCTGATGTGTTCTATACCTTTCCAACTCCAAGTATGATCCTCTGACAACAGTGCCAGAACCACTGGGAGCTTTTCAGAAATCTGGGATTTGAGGCCACATCCCCAAACCTTCTGAATCATGATCTGCATTTTAACAGGGCCTGCACCGCAAACTTTAAGAGGCACCAATCCTTATGATATCACTCCAGGAAAAAAAATTAAAAAAGACAAAACTCAGAATTACACAGATTCCGAATGGAAGTAAAGACTTGACCTTCCAGAGATTACTCATAACTGATGAGAAAAATTGGGCTTCTCCATTGGCTCAGACAGTAAAGAATCCACTTGCAGTGCAGGAAACCTGGGTTTGATCCCTGGGTTGGGAAGATTCCCTGGAGGAGGGCATGGCAACCCACCGCCCAGTATTCTTGCCTGGAAAGTCCCCACAGATAGAGGAGCCTGGTGAGCTATTAAGTCTATGGATTCACAGAGTTGGACACAAGCAACTAAGCACACACAGCACATCCAACTTTAAAGCGAGCAAGTGACAGCTCTGCTTTGGTCAGACTTGAAGGATTTTTTGCTCTCAGTTCAGTTCAGTTCAGTCGCTCAGTCGTGTCCAACTCTTTGTGACCCCATGAATCGCAGCATGCCAGGCCTCCCTGTCCATCACCAACTCCTGGAGTTCACTCAAACTCAGTCTGTGATGCCATCTAGCCATCTCATCCTCTGTTATCCCCTTCTCCTCCTGCCCCCAATCCCTCCCAGCATCAGAGTCTTTTCCAATGAGTCAACTCTTCGCATGAGGTGGCCAAAGTATTGGAGTTTCAGCTTCAGCATCAGTCCTTCCAATGAACACACAGGACTGATCTCCTTTAGAATGGACTGGTTGTATCTCCTTGCAGTCCAAGGGACTCTCAAGATTCTTCTCCAACACCACAGTTCAGAAGCATCAATTCTTCAGTGCTCAGCTTTCTTCACAATCCAACTCTCAAGTCCATACATGACCACTGGAAAGACCATAGGCTTGACTAGACAGACCTTTGTTGGCAAAGTAATGTCTCTGCTTTTGAATACGTCATCTAGGTTGGTCATAACTTTCCTTCCAAGGAGTAAGTGTCTTTTAATTTCATGGCTGCAATCATCATCTGCTGTGATTGTGGAGCCAAAAAAATAAAGTCTGACACTGTTTCCACTGTTTCCCCACCTATTTGCCATGAAGTGATGGGACCAGATACCATGATCTTCGTTTTCTGAATGTTGAGCTTTAAGCCAGCTTTTTCACTCTCCTCTTTTACTTTCATCAAGAGGCTTTTTAGTTCCTCTTCACTTTCTGCCATAAGGGTGGTGTCATCTGCATACCTTTTTTGCTCTAGCAGTCTTCAAAGTGGAAAAAGGTTCTCCGATAGCAGAGCAGGATACTTAAGGACACAGAGCCTGGAGCCTTAGAAGAGGGCTCCGGCTCCAGTGAAGGGAGATGTGGAAATGATGCCAGCATACATTCTGTGGCTCAGGCTGCGGTTGACCAAGCCTGCTTCACTGCAGAGACGAGTCAGAGGAGAGTTAACAGGACGGAGTCATTCCTCGGCATTCTGGAAAACAAACAGGCTGTGGTGTGTCCCTTGGGGGCCATGGAGGTGGGGTGGGGGTGGTGAGGAGAAAGCCTTGATTTGTAGCATTTATCAGTTTCCATGGTGTACCTGGGCTTCCCTGGTGTTTCACACGGGAAAGAATCTGCCTGCAGCGCTGAAGACCTGGGTTCGATCCCTGGGTTGGGAAAATCCCCTGGAGGAGCACGTGGCAATCCACTCCAGTATTCTTGTCTGGAGAATCCCCGTGGGCAGAGGAGCCTGGTGGCCTACAGTCCATGGAGTTGCAGAGTCGGACACGACTGAGCAATTAGGCAGAGCACACAGTGTACCCAGTGCTACCTTGGCTGATTTTAAACTATCAATGTGGTATCACTGAAGGTGGAGTTGGGAAGAGACGCAGAGTAGCACACCATGATTCAAGAGACGTAAATAAACTCAGAAACGCAGTAGGTTGTAAACAGTTAGGAACTGATGAGTTGTACTTATTACCTTTGTTTTAATATAACTGATTGTGAGTTTATATAATGTAAGTGTTAGCAACGGCTGTGTTGAACAACTAAGTCCACACAGTCCTGAGAATTGGCTCTCATGAGACACTACGAGCAGGCTCCAGCACATACCTTTAAAGGGGGCATTTTTCACACATTTGGACTATAAACTGTAAGAAGTCTCAAAAGATACCTGCACAATGCAATTGGGTATCATTTCTTCACACTGATATCTTAGCAAACATCTGTTCACAGCTTGCCTTCAAAGGAAAAAAAGAAAAAATATCTGTAGAATTTCACTCTTAAGGTTCATCCTGCAAACTTTCCTTAAACTTTTTCCAGAACATTTTATAGGCGTTCTCTTTGTTGAGTTATCCTAGTTGAGAATTTCCAGTTGCAGTTGGAATATTTCATGTAACTTACTGCACCCATGAGTTAATACTTTCAGAGATGTTCCCAAAACACCATATTAGCCTTATTTCAACTGTTCATTCACAAATTTTTAATGTTTGTTGCTCAGTAATCATAAAGCCTTGGCTTGAGTTTCATCTCATCTTTCTTCTTCTTCAGTTTTAGTCAAAGGAAAATTGACAGGCATCACAGCCGTAAGGAGAGAGAAACGAGTTCACATGCTATAAAGCAAATAATCAGTTTCCTATAACAGAGCTGACCATTAATTTCCTTAGCAGAATCCAGAATTTTACTACATTTCCAAGAATCCCTACTAGTATTTTCCTGGTGTTGTGGATACATAGGACTGAATAAGGCCACCTGGTTCCTCTTCAGAGATCCCTCATTAACTACTCCCCTGCCCCCACCCCCATCTCAACACACACACACACACACACACACACACACACACACACACACACACACACACTCCCCATCTAAGTCACTTAACCTCTCTGAGCAAAGGTTTGCAGCCTGTAAAATAAGAGACCGGTAAACCATATCTAGATCTCTTTCAGCTTTTTATTTTTTTTCTCTCAATAATAAAAGTTTATTTTCTTAATCTGGAAATTTAGTTATACATAATATAGCATATATTTCTTAAAAGTCAAAAACCTTTTCCCCCCAAAACGTTGTATAAGAATTCCTTGATTTAGCAATTCCTTAATGTCTTTCAGCTTTTTAAAATTTATTTAATTTAGCTTTTCAAAATTTATTCTGGAAAATTAAAATTAATTGGAAATAGGATAAAAAGGAAAAAATTCAGGAAAGAACTTGTTGCTCATTTGGGTAGTCCGCCTGGTCTGCCGCTGGGGATGCCCTTTGGGGATGACACCATGCTAATTATTTGAGAGAAATAGGTACAGTCATCCACCCTCTTTCCTTACAAGGCAACAGTTCATGAAAATGCCTCTTCCATAAAAAGGATTTGCATGACCCATTTCGCGGCTGCTGAGCTGTTTGTGATCCTAAAAGTCTGGTTTTCTTCACTGTGTGAGTTTCGGTTTGCGTCACCGTCCTCTCCGAGGTCGCCCCGCGCGACACTGCTCTGGGGCCATCCGGGCCGCCTCCACCTCCCACCTGTCCTCCGGGGCTTCGGCGGGCTGGACTCCTACGCCGTCTTCCTGCAGCAGTCTCCTCCCCTCCCCGCCGGGTCTGTAACCCCAAAACTAACAGCTACAGCGCCCGGCTCCGGCAGCAGGGGCAGGGGCGTGTCCCAAGGTGCCTTGGGAAAAATAAGACGTCCCCGAAGGATGCCAGCGCCTAGGATACTTTTAAAACGAACTTGGCGCGGCAGCGGGAGCTCCCCCTCACTCCTCTCTGGAGAGAGGGCATCCCAGGTGTGCCTTAAACACCTCCGATCTTGCAGTTTCCGGTTACAAAGGTCCCTTCGCCGCGCAGGTCCCTGGTCCGCGTGATGGTTTATTGTAGCAACAGTTCCCTGGCGTCGAGCGCCTCCTGCCGAGCCCTGAAGCGCCCGAGGCTGGGGACAGCGGAGGCGCGGGGCGCGGGGTCGGGGCGCTGGGGGCGCTGGGCGCGCGGGGGGCGCTGGGCGCACGGGCAGCGCGGCCGCAGGAATCGCGCGCATCGCGCACGATGGGCTGCGGACCTTCCCAATCCGGTGAAGAAGGAGACGCGTGCCCGCGCCCAGGAAGGGCTGGGAAGAGGGATTCAAGGTAAAAGCACACGCACACAAAACAAACTGTACAGCCTCTTGCCTAGGAGGCCTGGCGAGTCCCACGCCTGGAGGCAGCTGGCGAGGGCCCTGCGGGCGATCACAGCTCGCCTGGTGGTTGGGCACTGGGCGGACCGGGAGGGAGCGGCTTGCTTCAGCGGGGATTTAACTGCCTTCTCAACCAAGACTCGTGTTGCTTTAGGCCTAGCTTTTGGGTTTCAAGAGCCCACGAAGGTGGTCACACTCCCGGGGCAGAGGCGGGACTAACGGGACAACGGCGCGTTCTGCGTGGAACTGGGCTGGTGGTGATGCTCCAGGGAAGATGAGACTTCCTGGGAGCCGCCGTATATTATCGGCTTCCTTAGTGGAGTAAGACCCGGAGGAGACCTCCGCAGCCGTCTAGCTGAGCTCTCTTGCTTCTCACAAGAGGACCCCGAGGCCCAGGGAGGTGGACCACTTGCCAGAGGCTGTACAGCTTGTTTTGGGGGAACAGCTGGAGATAGTACCGAATTGTCAGGAGTCTCATTTCAGAACTCCACCCACTCTCCTGTAATTCTTCTAGAGACACGATGGGGCATTTTACCCCTCTAGGGTAGAGCATGGAGGAATAGGCTGGTGGAGGCAAAAATGAGGTCCGTGACTCTTGACATCATCACTACCATCGCGAGATTTCCACAAAGAGAACTAGGAACCCACTAAGGTCCCTTCTAGAGGGGTCATCCCAAGATCATGTTACCATATAATTTAGCATCAAAAGCAGGATACTCTTAAGAGTGAAAGGCAGCCCTATTAAAACATTTGCCCAGACAATCCAATATAAGCTCATACTGTCTGCCGCAAATCAAGATACAATGTCGCCCTTCCTATATTCCCTGATGGCTCAGTCGGGAGAGGCTGCCTGCATTGCAGGAGCCCAGGGTTCAGTTCCTGGGTCGGGAAGATCCTCTGGAGAAGGAAATGGCAACCCACTCCAGTATTCTTGCCTGGAGAATCCCATGGACAGGTGGGCCACAGTCCATGGGGTCACAAAGAGTTTGACACGACTGAGTGGCTAACCACACATTCCCAAAGGGCATGTTTGGAAATACAGTTTAAAGAGCAAACACTCTCTCAGCAGGAGGTGGGTAAATCATTCTTCAGTATCAGTTACAACACCTACTGTGTGTAAATACATCAAAACAAACCAGACTTACTACAGGCTGGGGCTCCAGCATGGTCCGCCGGGGGACTCCAGCTTGGTCTGCCAGGGGACTCCTGGGCCCAGATGCACACCTCTTTCAACACTGCTTTCTGCTTTCCATCCCAACTGCCACTGTCTGCTTTCAGGAAACCATTGCCTCTTACACTGGGTCTTGTCTTTCTGCCTCTCTCATCACCACCCTAACCAGTCTGTCTTCCACACTGCTGCCTGTCTTCCTAAGAAAAAGTTGCCTTTGTTGTGTAAAAGTTTACGTTTGGTCTCATCGGTCTCTCTGATGTCATCCTCTCCTCACCAGTCCCTTGCATTCGTCTGCCAAACCAAGAAGCTGCAGTGCCCAGTTCTTCCAGGCCTCATCACACCCCGTGCCTTTCCCCATGCCATTCCCACTTCCTGGAGTATCTTCCCTTGGCCCCATTCCTGGTCCTCCTGATGAACTCCTACCTGTCCCTCCACACTGAACCCAAGCTCCACTGCCCAAACACTGTGACGCTCCCTTATCTCATGGTAGATGTTTGTTTAAAGCTCCTTCGCCCTCATAGATTTATGGGCTTCTTGGGAGCAATTTGATCATCATTGTTATTCATCACTGTGGGGAATAACATTAAGAATACTTTTTTTTCCTCCTTTTCCTCCAAATATATTAATGTGACTTTAAAGCACTAATCCATTCTGTTTTTCCTTTTTTGGTACAAAAATCTTTTAAAATTTATTTTTACTGGCATGATTACGTATAAGACTTCAGTAGAAGAAAATTTTCACTATTTCTGTTTGTTTTATGGCCATTATCGTTTGTCCAATCTCATGGTTATTACTGAAAAAAAATATGTATATGTATTATAGAGGAGGAGTGCTGAAAAGCAGTCATCTCCAAGTGTCAAATACACTGGGTCCCTTTGGACCAAGCATTCCCAAGGCTGGGAGGGGTTCTGGGTTTCTTCCTGACCTTTCCTGGGTAAGACAGTCATTGCCCCTTGCTTGGATTTTTGTACAACACTCCTAACTAGTCTCCCTGGGTGCTTCCTTCATAACCAGCTTCCACCTGCCCTGCGGCTCCAATCTTCCACGTGAACTCCAGAGGGATCGTTCTAAAATAAAATCTGATTATGTCCGTTCTCTGCTGGAAAAAAGTCACTGACCCACTAGGTAGGCATATCCACCAATGGTCAAGTGTGTGACTACCTAGGTTTGATTTCTGGATTCACCACTTGTCAGCTGTGTGACTTGGGTCCAGTTATTTGACCTCTCTGTGCCCTGGCTAACTTTTCTATAAAAGGAAAGTAATGATAGTTATTTTGAATTCAGTTCACATTAAGTGCTCATGCCAGAGCTTGGCACAGGATAAGCACTTAATATTAGTTACTGCAATCACTGTTATTACAATTATTAGTTATTGCAGTCACTATCAATATTAGTTACTGTAATCATTATTATTACAACTATTAGTTATTACAGTCACTATTAATGTTAGTTATTGTAATCACTATTATTACAATTATTTATGTGAGATAAAATGCAAAGTTCTTAGCACACCTTACCAGCCACCCTCAAGCTGATGCTGATCAGATGCCCCAGTTTTATCTCTCCCTGCTCACCTGTTCTAATCAAACCTCACACGGCTTCCCCAACCCCATTCTGTTCCTACCTCTGTGCCTTTGCCCCCAACAGCCTCTTTCCTTCAGCTCTACCTTCTACATCCTCCTGGACCACAGGCAGATATGCCCCCAGGTTTCAAGATGACTCAAGACCACTCTTCTCCATAACCCTACCCCTCCCCCCATGCTGGGAGAGTGAACCTCATACCTTCTCCCATCATATTTCAAAACATTTATTGTGCTTATTTATTTCCATGCTAGCGTCCCATCCTAAGCTATTACTGAAGGAAAGAACTGTTTTTGTGTCTCTTAGTCTCCAGTGCTCACTACGGTGTCCGGTGCAGAGCAGACATTAATGAATGTTTTGGGGTGACTGCATGTAAAGCTGATGCTGACATGAGCTCCTCAGATTCCTTAGCCTCTTCTTGTCTCCTAGGAGCATAACTGAACTAATGACAGTCAGCAAGGAGGAAATTCAATATTAAAATGACCTGAAAATAGACTCAGACCTGACTCTCTTTCCCTACTCCAAACATTTGACTTTGGAAATCCAACCTGGGAAAAATGTAATTATTAACTAAATACTCTCTGGCTATCAGAACAGTACTTTTTTTTTTTTACCTTTATAAATGCATAGGGCTTGAGAGTTCCCTAGTTACGCAGTGTCTTTTAAATGAGATGAACACGTTTGCTTGCCTGAAATATTTATGTTTCTTAGCAGCTTGACTTTAAAATATTCTGAATCTAACTTCTTGAGATCTGCCTGCTGACTTTCTGTTCACTGTACCTTAAAGTGACAAGAAGACATGATAATAAAATAATACATAACAAAGAAAGCATGGGGAACTGTTCTTAGAAGAAATGCTCTTCTTCCATGTGATCAGCTCAAAGTTTCTTGCCTTACATTAAAGGGGAGAGACTAGATTGGAATAGATGATTTCTGAGTATCCTTTGCAATTTTGCCCTAAACTTTTACAGGAAAATTCTTGTTTGTCATCAGTAAAGGGAGTTAACTTTTTAAA
This sequence comes from Madoqua kirkii, assembly GCA_006408675.1. Taxonomy (NCBI): domain Eukaryota; kingdom Metazoa; phylum Chordata; class Mammalia; order Artiodactyla; family Bovidae; genus Madoqua; species Madoqua kirkii. The sequence continues at coordinate 23,199 of SJYC01014842.1, forward strand.
GTGAATTTGTTTAAAAAAATTATATTTCTAGTTGTTTTGATTTAGCTCAGTTCAGTTGCTCAGTTGTGTCCAACTTTGTGACCCCATGACCCCATGACTGCAGCATGCCAGGCTTCCCTATCTGTCACCAACTTCCGGAGCTTGCTCAAATTCATGTCCATCAAGTCAGTGATGCCATCCAATCATCTCATCCTCTGTCATCCCCTTCTCCTCTTGCCTTCAATCTTTCCCAGCATCAGAGTCTTTTCCAATGAGTCAGTTCTTCACATCAGATGGCCAGAGTACTGGAGCTTCAGCTTCAACATCAGTCTTCCAATGAATATACAGGATAGTTTTTGGAGGGTTGCTATTTATTATTATGTTTATTTGAAGTAAACTACAGAGAATCGAAATTTAATGAGAAAAATTCCTCCTATATGTTTACAGACAAATACATTTATCAGTTATCTGCCAATAATTTGATTTAGGAAGGTTTCCACTCCAGGGAACTGTGACAGATATCTCTTTCCTTCCAAACTGTGAGATTTGTTTCCACAAAGCGTTAGAACACAACATATAATTGCCATCAGACCAACCAACCAACAAACAAAATTCCTTTCTATAGTTAAAAGTAATACCTTTCTTGGGATGCTGATAATGCCCATGCATAGCTGTTACTTTGGAATTCACTTCTGTCTAAAATTGGTAGATTTTTATCCCAAGACAATGAAGCATAAAATAAAACCGATACAAAATATGAAAACGTTGATTCTGTACTTCTGCTACAACTTCATCTCAAGGACAAAATAAAACCTTCTACCCACCTCCCCACCCCCATACCATTACAGTTAGACTTCTCATTGGTGTGAAAATATAAACTCTGCATGCATAGACAGACCAGGAAAACTGTCTACACCATATCCCCATGAGGCATAGATCTAATTAATTTGTAAATATCTCTCATCTTTGAACTACATCTTTTCTCAAGTCTAGATTATGAAATTGGGTGTTAAAACTTCCAGAATGTGTTGCACATAGATAAGATATTTGAAAGACATCGTTAGTTTGCAAAAGACAATCTTTCCCAGCATCAGAGTCTTTTCCAATGAGTCAGTTCTTCACATCAGATGGCCAGAGTACTGGAGCTTCAGCTTCAACATCAGTCTTCCAATGAATATACAGGATAGTTTTTGGAGGGTTGCTATTTATTATTATGTTTATTTGAAGTAAACTACAGAGAATCGAAATTTAATGAGAAAAATTCCTCCTATATGTTTACAGACAAATACATTTATCAGTTATCTGCCAATAATTTGATTTAGGAAGGTTTCCACTCCAGGGAACTGTGACAGATATCTCTTTCCTTCCAAACTGTGAGATTTGTTTCCACAAAGCGTTAGAACACAACATATAATTGCCATCAGACCAACCAACCAACAAACAAAATTCCTTTCTATAGTTAAAAGTAATACCTTTCTTGGGATGCTGATAATGCCCATGCATAGCTGTTACTTTGGAATTCACTTCTGTCTAAAATTGGTAGATTTTTATCCCAAGACAATGAAGCATAAAATAAAACCGATACAAAATATGAAAACGTTGATTCTGTACTTCTGCTACAACTTCATCTCAAGGACAAAATAAAACCTTCTACCCACCTCCCCACCCCCATACCATTACAGTTAGACTTCTCATTGGTGTGAAAATATAAACTCTGCATGCATAGACAGACCAGGAAAACTGTCTACACCATATCCCCATGAGGCATAGATCTAATTAATTTGTAAATATCTCTCATCTTTGAACTACATCTTTTCTCAAGTCTAGATTATGAAATTGGGTGTTAAAACTTCCAGAATGTGTTGCACATAGATAAGATATTTGAAAGACATCGTTAGTTTGCAAAAGAGAAAAACCTTAAATTTCTGCTCTAGAAACTGAAGGCTATTGGTATATGTTCTTTTATGCTGGAAGATTGTGTTTCATTGGCTACAATTTGAGTTTTGGTCACTGACAGAGCTTGAAGGCAGACTGTATTTAAATAAGCATAAATGGGAAAGATTCTTGCTCAGGCCTGGATGAGCTGCTTTGATGAAAAATTGGGAGGTTGTGTGGAATTTAAATCTACTCTGACTTGTAATTGACAGATATCTTTGTGAAAATCCATGTGTTAGACTAAAAACATTCAAGCTTGCTCCCAGTTCCAATGTGGGCATTTTGTTTGTTTTGTTGTTGTTGCTGTTAAATCAGTTCCCCGTTTCAGGATCTCCTCTGGAAAATCTTAAATGGCAAAATTAGTCCCCATATGAAACAGTGCTTTGCTAGGTTCAAAAACTGATGGATCTGTGAAACAAAAGGAACTTGTAAAAAATATCTGTTTTACTATCACTTCATAGATTGGGCTTTAATAGCTCATTTGGCAAGAGGAGCAAGAATGCTGGATATAATCTTTACCTTCAATGTGAACTGTGAGCCCCTTAAAGATAAACATCAGACAAAGTCTCCTTTTCCTGTTACATGAAATATAAATATAATATGAGATATGTACACCTATAGCTATGTATATATATTTCATATAACAAAGGAAAAGGAGGCCCTGTCTGATAAAACATGACTGTTATTATATAATAACATAGCATGTAATATGTTATATGTAAAGACTCTTTTCCTTGGTCAGCCTACTATTCAGGGACGGTATGCACAATACCTGAGTTTGAGAAGAAAGAGACGAATAGACAAAGAGAAAAGCCTGTAGTTGTTCTCACCCTTTATCCTTGAGCTGAGTTGCATTTCAGGACCGTTGAGTTTTTGTTTGCTTACTTCTTTGTTTGTTCAGTTGGTTGGTTTATCATTTTTTCCCGTGTAGTTCTGAACCACAGAACTAATTAGGTCTCAACATAATGAACTGATGTTGGTTTAGCTGGAGTGATCGTGTTCTGTAAACAGGATGAAAAGCAGTGCGAGTCTCCCTACTAACAGAACATACAAGAAAGGCTAATAAAACTATGAGAACCTGAGGCTGACAGGGGCCCTCAACCTATCAATGGTGGTTCCTCCTTAACCTCTGAAGGAGCTTTGGAATGCTTCCAGAAAGTGGTCAGAGGGACTCAACTATTTTAAATTATTTTTTTTTTTCTGGTTTGTTTTTTTTTTTTAATTGTGGAAGTACCAAGAGCCAACTCACTGGAAAAGATCCTGATGCTGGGAAAGATTGAGGGATGAGGAGAAGGAGGAAACAGAGGACGAGATGGTTGGATGACATCACTGACTTGATGGACACGAATCTGAGCAAACTCCAAAAGATAGTGAAGGACAGGGTAGCCTGGCGTGCTGTAGTCCATGGGTTCGCGAAGAATCCAATGTGTCTGAGGGACTGAACAGCAGCAACCAAGAGTTTTATGCCGAGTCCTGGCTTCTGATTCTTTTCCTTGAGGGAATGTTTTCTTCTTGGTCCCTAGGGTCATAAGTTAGAGCCAGGAGGGGCCTCCCTCCTTTAAACTGAAGCTCTGAGAAGGTCTGTTATCCCCCCTTTCTAATATTTTGGGGCCTACTCTTTCCCCCACTTCCACGGCCAGGGTCCCAGTTCCTGTTTAATCCAGTCTCACCTGGACAGTTGCAGTCCTCATACTGGTCACCCCGTTTTGCCCCTTCCTTCCCTCTACTCCTGCCGTGGGCGCTAACCCAAGAGCGATTTTTCTAAAAATCACACCTGATCACTTTATTTCACTTCCTGTATAAAAAGCCTATAAAGGATTCCTGTTGCCTTCAAAGCAAAATGGCATGTATCTGCTTGTCACAAAAGACTTTCCCACCTCAGCAGCTACCACTTTCTACATCAGTCTATTTCTGCTTAACTGGAATAATTTCAAGTTTCTGAGCACGCCGTGTTGTTTCACATCCCACCGTCCTTTGTACTTTTCCTCTGTCTAGAATGACCTTTTCCCTTTCCGTACTGGGACTTCAGGTTTCTCTGGTGGCTCAGTGGGAAAGAATCTGCCTGCAATGCAGGAGACCTGGGTTTGATCCCTGGGTTAGGAAAATCCCCTGGAGAAGGAAATGGCAACCCACTCCAGTGTTCTTGCCTGGGAAATCCCATGAGCAGAGGAGCCTGGTGGGCTATAGTCCATGGGGTCGGGAAGGATTCGGATGTGACTTAGTGACCACCTGGAAGCTCATTTATAAACTCAAGTCAACTCATGTCAACTCAAGTATCTTCTCACTGACATTTTCCTCGATTTTCTCAGCTTCTAGAGCTGCATTTCTTGGCTGCTGGCACTTCGGCATCTTCAACTGGGTCCTGCTTCTGACGTCACATCACCATCTCCCTCTCTGTAGTTGTATCTTCTTCTGCCTCCCTCTTCTAAGGACACCTATGATTACATTCAGAGCTCCCAGGATACTCCTGCTATCATAAAGTCCTTAATTTATGGCAAAAAGAGAAGTCTATTTTGCCTTAAAATGTCACATTGACAGGTTGCTGGGTACAATTCAGCCTCCCACAGATAACCAATTGACTATGTATTCATAAAGCAGACCCTGTGACATTTTCATTTTCCAATAAACCATTTTCTGGGACTTCTCTTGGGGGTGCAGTGGCTAAAACTCCATGCTCCAAATGCAGAGGGCCCGGGTTCAATCCCTGGCCAGGGCACTAGATCCCACATGCCACAGATAAGACTTCAACTGCAGCAGCTAAAGATCCTGTGTGCTGCAATGAAGATTTAAGATCCCACGTGGCGCACCTAAAACCTGGTGCGAACAAATAAATAAATAAAAATACATTTAAAAAATTTGTTTATCAACTGTACTTCCATAAAATTTTTAAAAAGAAACCATTTTCTAAGAAGTCTTGACTCTCACAAAGCCATTCCCTTTTCACAGGCTGATGTCAGTGTGGCTCATTCTGGGGAGAATTACAGACCCCAGAATGAAACTTCACTGCCCGAAGACGCTATGGGCAGCCCCAGAGACCTGGACAAGCAGGCCCAGTTGGGAAGCTTACCTGGAACTATTGCAGAAAGTTTCCCATCTCCTAGTGAAAGAAACAGAAGACTAAATTCAGGTAACGATCCCTGTATGTGTTGATCTCTGTAAAATACTGTTTCTCTGGATACATTTTGTAAGTGTGTTTGGGGACTCACATCGCTGCTTTTTGTGTTCCAGCCAAAGGTCCCATCACTAAGACATTAGGAGTTAGCCTTATGCCTTCATTATGCGAGTAATGCTAACCATTACTTACTCACATCATGAGTCAATAAGATACTAAAAATTTTGTTGATGACATAATTAAAACTTTCTTTTTTACCTAAAACTAATAGCCTTAGGACTTGCCTGGTGGTCCAGTGGCTAAGACTCCGAACTCCCAATGCCGGGGGCCTGGGTTCGATCCCTCGTCAGGGAGCTAGATCCCACATGCTGCAATTAAAAAACATTGAAAACAATTAAACTGCATGCTGCATCTAAGGTGGAAGCTCCCACGTGCCACATCTAAGATCCACTAAAAATTTTGTTGATGACATAATTAAAACTTTCTTTTTTACCTAAAACTAATAGCCTTAGGACTTGCCTGGTGGTCCAGTGGCTAAGACTCCGAACTCCCAATGCCGGGGGCCTGGGTTCGATCCCTCGTCAGGGAGCTAGATCCCACATGCTGCAATTAAAAAACATTGAAAACAATTAAACTGCATGCTGCATCTAAGGTGGAAGCTCCCACGTGCCACATCTAAGATCCGGCTCAGCCTAATTAACTAGTTAAGTAAAAAAACTAAGAGCTCTTATTGGTGGTTGGATAAGGCCTTGGGAACAGGAGTTGCCCAGGCTTTAGTTAACTTCCTCAAAACTCCCACCATACTAACATCTTTACAAGGCAAAGTTCTACATTTAAAAATTTGTAAAACCTACATCAGACTATTTCTCCTGTCTCTCCCCATTCAAAGCTATCAGCAGATATATAGTGAAAGTATCTTCCAAAAACATCAAAGATACAATTTTGACCTAGTGTGTTCTTTAGAAACTGTTAGTGGGCCTTCTTTTTTTTTTTTTTAATGGTGTGTTTTCACTTTACTTGAGCTACCTTCTGGTGTTAAGAGCTGTTATTTATATTTCTTCAGCCTTTAAAACAAATTGAACTTATCAGACTCCAAGGAAGAGTACTCTCTTTTATTCGAAGGGGAAAGCTTTCATTTCACGCCTCATTCCCATAGTGTCTTCCCTAGGAACCAGCTAGAGTTGGAAAATAGATTGGATAGTAAGTGACATTCTTTCACGTGGACTTTTGTTTGTCATAACTTGGGTTATGACAAACCTCCTTTTTTTAATGCCCATTTTATTTATCTTTTAAACTGAAGCATAGTTGATGTACAGTATGGTATTAGTCTTAGGAGTACAGCGTAGGGAGTCAGTATTTTTACAGATAGTATGTGCCATTGAAACTTATTACAAGATAATAGCTATAATTCCCTGGGCTATAATTCCCTTGCCTCTCTACTTTATGCGTAATAGACTGTCTCTTCATCACCTACCTCTATCTTGCCCCTACTCTTTTCCTTCTCACCTTTGGTAACCACTAGTGTGTCTTCTAGATCTGTGAGTCTATTTCTGGTTTGCATATACATTTATTTGTGTTGTTTTTTAGATTCCACATATAAGTGATATTGTATAGTCTGTGTCTTTCTGTGTCTGATATTTCATTGTGGAATATTCGCTAAGTCCATCACAAGTTTCACATTGCTCCTTGTCTTGTGCTTCTGACAGGGTGTAGCATGACCTCTAAGGATGAGGGAGGGATAGGGGAAGCAGGACAGAGATGCCCCCCCTCACCCTCAGTGTTGGGCCAGCACTTGTATTTTTTCTCTCTGATAATTCTGTTGATGAGAATCCCTCCTAGACTGCAGTACGAATGCTCGCTATCCACGTGTTAACAGACTACATATCGTCAGGAGGACGGGGACCTGGCTGCCTCTGGACAGGCCATCTGTGTACACTGTTGAGAGCAGTGTGGGGACGGAGGCCCCAAGGAAGCAGGAGACAGACCAGCGGGGGAGGGGCTGAGCCACAAGAGCAGGTGTTTTCAAAATGCAGTACCAATTTGTTTTCAGGGAAGAGCTCCCCACAGGATGAATAACAACCAGTGCCCTGAGCTTTCTATTTGTTCTCATCCCAGTTTCCTCTGGGGCTTCCCAGGTGGCGCAGTGATAAAGAATCCACCTGCCAAGGCAGGAGACACAGAAGATGTGAATTTGATCCCTAGGGTGGGAAGATTCTCTTGGAGAAGGAAGTGGCCACCCACTCCTGTATCCTTGCCTGGGAAATCCCATGGACAGAGGAGCCTGGCGGGCTACCGTCCATGGGGTGGCAGAGTCAGACACGACTGAAGCAACTTAGTGTGCACACAATTTCCTCTCTGTCTCCTCTCTGCATCCCTGCTCTTCACAGCTACAGAGTATGTTTGTTTAAAATTTCAAGAAGGTCAATATTCTTAAGTGAGAGACATCTGGTTTGTGTGTGTGTGCGTCTGGGGTTTTTTCTATCTTCCCATTACAAATTCATGAAAACTGTCTTCTTTAAACAGTGATATTAGAAATTTTCATGAAAAGATTTCATCCACTGGATGGAAAGAGCTTCTTAAAATACAAGAGAGCTCACTTCTTTCTTTCATTTTTTTGAAGTGTCAGTGGCTAGAGACTATTTAATTTATTTTGGCTGTGCTGTGCAGCATACACTATCCTGACCAGGAATTGAGCCCCCTGCAGTGGGAGCACGGAGTCTTAACACCTGGACCACCTGAGAGCTCATTTCCAGGGACCCCTCATTGCACCTTAATTTTATGAGGCTGTGAAAACAGGATGCTTCCTTGCTTACTTATATAATTGGGTGATGTGTAATAGGGCGGTCCCTCTCATTAGTGCTCCCCTATAAACTGTTTCTGTGCCATTTTTAGAATAACTGATAAAAACTTAGCTACCACTTGACTCCAATTCTGATTTGGTTCAAAGACTCTTTTCAAAAAGGCATGCTTTTACTTATGTAGATTTAGCAGATGGCGTAATTGTAAACTCAGGGTTGCAGAACTGGAAGTCTCTTGGCAACATCACGCTGTTTATCCTTTGTATACAAAGCATAGAAACCAAACTGCAACTCTCGAGAGTCACTGAAAGACTATCTCGTTTGTGCCTGTGGTTTAGCTTCATAATTATTGCACAGAACCTGTGTAATCATACCCAAGTGTATATGTGTTGTTACAACAAAAATGTAGTATATAGCAGCACATGAAAGATTTTTTTGTTATGTTAATATTCCAACCTGCTAAGTAAACATTATATTATGTTGATGTGTATCCTCTGTAAGAACATTAAGGATTTGAACTTCAAAGGATTATAAAGATTTGTAATAGAAACATATTTAGGTACAATTGTTGGACTAAGAATTAATTATTTAGCATAATTTATAAGGCATGTAATTAGCATTTGATTGATAAAATCACTGTGCTTAAATTTCACTGTCTCTTTTTCTTTTCCTTTGGAAGACCTAGTGATCAATGGATTAATCCATAAACCCCAACCCTTAGAGAATCGAGAGCGACAAAAGTCATCAGACATTCTGGAGGAGTTAATTGTTCAAGGAATAATACAGAGCCACAGCAAAGTGTTTAGAAATGGAGAATCGTATGATGTCATGGCAAGTAATTTTGTAATTAACACTAACTTAATGAGTTTTTCCACTAAGGTGGCTTAATGCTGAAGAATCTGCCTGCCAGTACAGGAGACTCATGAGACTCAAGTTCAATCCCTGGGTCAGGAAGATCCCTTGGAAAATAATAATCCACATTAGTATTCTTGCTGGGAAAATTCCAAGGACAGAGGAATCTGGAGGTGGGCTACAGTCCATGGGGTGGCAAAGAGTTGGATATGACGGAGTGACTCAGCATGCCCTGCATAAAGATAGCAACAGGATATGACTGATCATGAGTTATTTTTTCCAGCAATATGCATCTTGGTGTCACAATACAGATTATACTATAGCATTTATCTAAGCCAGTTCTTTCCTCCCATTAACTCCCTCACCCCTCCACACACCATCCTTCTCTATGGATTCAGGAATTGCCTAATCATTAATGATTAAGGAATCCAATAAGACATATCTTGGATTTTACCAAACTTGAAACCTAAGACCCACTGAATAAAATGCCTTACTTCTTTCAGCAATTTTTATTAAACATTGCCTCTGTATTAGGTATGTGAATATAGAACTGAACGCTGGCTTATCTAATAAGAAAATAGGCCTAAATACCAAAGCTAGAGCTGATATGCTTATCATTTATATACACACCTAGAAGTCAATCATGAGGAAATAAAATGAAACGATAAAAATTGTTATACCCTATTTTTCTCTGTCAATTCATCTTAACTAGTCAGTCATTGTTTTTCTATAGTGTGAGCATTCGTTTTACCCTGATTTTAACTGGTTGTGGTCAAAGTCTTGAGTTCTTCTTGTAAACCTGTGGTGAGGATAGCAGGCTTGGTGGTGTTTGCTTAGTTCTCTTGTTTCTTTGGGTTTCTTTTAAAGCCACTGCCCCCAGCAGTACCTGTAATCCTAAAGCATGAAGTGAAGTGAAGTGAAGTCGCTCAGTCGTGTCTGACTCTTTGCGACCCCATGGACTGTAGCCCACCAAGGCTCCTCCCTCCATGGGATTCTCCAGGCAAGAGTACTGGAGTGGATTGCCATTTCCTTCTCCAAGGGATCTTCCCGACCCAGGGATTGAACCCTGGTCTCCCTCATTCCAGGCAGACGCTTTAACCTCTGAGCCACCAGGGAAGCCCTAATCCTAAAGCATAGACAGAGGAAAAAGGAAGATAAAAAGAAGGAATAACGCAGAAAAGAGACCTAAGGGAAAATGAACAGGAAAGAAAAGAATGAAACTGAACTGATGGAAATTAAGCCCTGAAATTATATCAAAGTGGCCTCAGTGGTGGCCGGTCTCCTGTGTTATAGGGAAAACAATCAATAGGGAATAAAAAGATTCATTATCGAAATCAAGTTTGCCACCAAGACTAAGTCACTTAGTGTTTCAATGAAAGTAATTTCCCTCTCTGTGTGTGGGACTTGCTGAGAACTCATGAATAAACGCCAACATGGCATTTTCTTTTGAAGAAGGAAAAAATAGGTGCTACAGAAAGTATTCAGCAAAAGGAAGGAGATTGTTAAGCCTTATGAATGATATTATCAAGCTGCCAATAATAAGAGGAAGTGAGGGAAGGTAAAAATAGACCATATGATGGAAAAAATGATGCCAACATAATGACAATTTACATTTGTATAAGGCCAGCTATCAGGATACAGGACATTTTAGAGTACCTTATCTTACTTTCCTTTGGAGAAGGAAATGGCAACCCACTCCAATGTTCTTGCCTGGAGAATCCCAAGGATGAGGGAGCCTGGTGGGCTGCCGTCTATGGGGTTGCACAGAGTCGGACACGACTGAAGTGACTTAGCAGCAGCAGCAGGAGCATCTTACTTCAAAGTACTAAAAAATGATGTGTCTTTAATATAAAAAAGGCTAGGAGAGATTTTTTTCTTGTTGTAGATGAATCTCTGGGGAATCAGAAAATAAAAGGCTGGATCAAAAAAAAAGACAGGAGAGCCATCTGGAGGAAGATAGATTGTGTGGACATTCAGTAACTAAGCAATGACTTCTGAAGAGAGATGCTTTTGTCCCTTGATGTTCACACCAGTGGGAGTAGCATTAAATATTTTTCAGTGATTCCAATGCCAGAGATGAATGAATTCAGACTCAGGCCTCACTAGGGCACCAGCAAGGTTAATGAATATAAGCTACGTTGTGAAAGAAACGTATCTATTAAAAAATGAAAACTATAGGCTTGACTTTCAATAATATCATTAAGAGAGCCAAAGATGAAGGCTGCGTTTGTATTCGTATTATGCAGAAATGGAATGGCGGTGGAGCAGAGTTGGAGTGTTCTCAGAAGGATTTAAATGTGACAGGGCTGCAGAGGTAGGCAAGAATAACACAGTCTGGGTTTTTTTCTTTGGTTTGGAATTGGGCCAAGATGTCCAACAAAAGCCAGACTTGCAACAGGCCAGAACAATAATTCATCTTATTACCTAGCACAGTCCTTAACCTGAACATTCACATCACCCAGGAAGCTTTCAGAACTCCTGGGACCAGTGGCAGAGGCTGGGCCCCAGAATGTGGTGCTTTTGAAAGCTCCTAGGGTCCTCCTGAGTAGCCCAGGCTGAGAAATACTGCCCTGAAGTGTCAGTAAAAGTATACACCAAGCCCTCACATTCATGATCAAGCTGGGAAGGGTTAAAGCTTTCAAAACTGAAATTCCCCCATTCACCCTGAAAAAAAGTCCTAAAATATTCCAGAAAATAGAGCATCGGTTCACTAGAGGACTAAGATGGTACCTTGGAAGCATATGGAAATGAAGAGATATAATTGCTCAGGGTCCGGGTGAAGTCTCATTTCATGTGTAGCTGAGAACGTGTATATCAGACACCAGAGCTCTTGAATATCTGGGGGAAAGTTATAAGGCCAATGCAAAAAGATGAGAATGAATATCACAAGAATGAAAGGGGAACCGTATTAAGAATGAAAATATCATGAGACAGTTAATACTTTTAACTAAGAAACAAAGAGCCAAAGGAAACCAAAAGGAAATAGTCCAAAAAAAAAGCAATGTTAGTGTCAGTGGGTACTATAGTAGGTTGGATTCAGACATGTAAACACCATTCTTCACTGGGGGCTTTAAAAAAAACTTCAAATGAAATATTATGAGAAAAAAAAAAACAGAACAGTAAATGTGAGAATACTTTAAAAATAAGACTTCTTAAGTAGACCAATAGTTACTTAAATATAAGGGAACTTTTGACGTAGATCTGTCCCCATCTTAGCCAGGTTGTTATCTTTAATTCCGTCATCCTTTAGCGTGAAATAGAATAAAGGATGCTGAAAAGGGGACTCCCCTATGACCTAGTCTCTTCCTAGAAGTCCAGAGCTGTGTCTTTGTCCAGGGGCCCCCATTGTCTTTTTGTTTGTTTGGCTGCTCCATAAGGCACGTGGGATCTTAGTTCCCCGACCAGGGATGGAACCCCTGCTCCTTGTATTGGAAGTGTAGAGTCTTAACCACTGGGCCACCAAGAAAGTACCCCCTGTCGTCTTTTTTCTCAATTTTTTCCATCATCTGCTTTTCAGCCAGTCCTAAGTCCATTCCTGGATAACCTGCCTGAAAGCATATTCAAACTAACAGGTGTTACATTCACTCAGAATTATAATTATATGTAAGAAATACAATGTTAAGAAGCTAAATTATCAGACCAAGTGAATCGTCCAGTACATTTTAAAACATTCTAATGAGACTCTAGTGACTGTATTATGAATGTAAATTGGTTTTCTGTACACATATAAATATGTGTATGGCTTGGTACAGATCTCTTTAAAGAGATGGGACCGGCTCTCATTTATCCACATAGGTATTATCCACTTTGCTGTTGTTTAGTCACTAAGTCAACCAGTCAATCCTAAAAGAAGTCAGCACTGAATATTCATTAGAAGGACTGATGCTGAAGCTGAAACTCCAATACTTTGGCCACCTGATGCAAAGAACTGGCTCACTAGAAAAGACTCTGATGCTGGGAAAGATTGAGGGCAGGAGGAGAAGGGGACAACAGGATGAGATGGTTGGATGGTATCACTGACTCAATGGACATGAGTCTGAGCACACTTCAGGAGTTGGTGATGGACAGGGAAGCCTGGCATGCTTTAGTTCATGGGGTTGCAAAGAGTCGGATACGACTAAGCAACCGAACTGACTGAAATGAGTCTCTAACTGATGTCCGATTCTTTGCTCTCCCAGAGGAACCCCACCAGGCTCCTCTGTCCATGGAATTTCCCAGGCAAGTATTCTGCAGTGGGTTGCCATTTCCTTCTCCAGGGGATCTTCCTGACCCAGGGGATCGAACCCAAGTCTCCTCAATTGTCAGGCAGATTCTCTACCACTGAGCTACCAAGGAAACCCATTATCCACTTAAGATTCTTTTATCCCAAACTCATTTCTCCCATCCTGGGTTTCCCTGCACAAGACTCAATCCTGTGTTGAGTCCCCCTATCTCTGGTCCAAGATGATTCCCATTTCAAGCCAACTCCTGTCCTTGATAACTTTCAATACTGTTAAGGAATTTGTTGACAATGTATCAGAGTTTCTAACATTGTTGAACCTCATGGGGAGTTTTTTTAAGGGGGAGGAAGTGGACCAGATAAAGACAAAGTCACGGCAGTTCACGCTCAGAATGACTGTCCTGGAGGTTGTAACAATGAGCAGGAATGACAGATCTCTTCTGAGAATCTGCCTTACTCTATGCACAAGACTCTCACTAAGGGAGCATAGCCAAAGTAAGTTTATTTGTCGGTCAGTATTACTGTTAAGGAATTTGTTGACAATGTATCAGAGTTTCTAACATTGTTGAACCTCATAGGGAGTTTTTTTAAGGGGGAGGAAGTGGACCAGATAAAGACAAAGTCACGGCAGTTCATGCTCAGAATGACTGTCCTGGAGGTTGTAACAGTGAGCAGGAATGACAGATCTCTTCTGAGAATCTGCCTTACTCTATGCCCAAGACTCTCACTAAGGGAGCATAGCCAAAGTAAGTTTATTTGTCGGTCAATAGTTAACTAGAAAAGTGCTGAGGGTGCCAGAAGTAATGTACACAAAGTAGGTTGGCTAGAAACAAGATCCCTCAACTTATTACAGCGTCTTTGGGCGTGCCATCCCCTGCTGCTGCTCGTAAAGAAAATAGTTGAACTAATAACTTCTATAGGTTTTGACGCAAGTCTGAGTGAACTCCGGGAGTTGGTGATGGACAGGGAGGCCTGGCGTGCTGTGATTCATGGGATCGCAAAGAGTCAGACATGACTGAACGACTGAACTGAACTGAACTCAATAGGTTTTGAAGCTGATTTTTTGTATGGTTTCTGTGGGTAGCTCTCTAGGTATAAGGTGATCGTATAATGCTATCATTTTTGATAAATGGTACAAAATGATAGTTGATAACTCCTGACTTCATAAAATCCAGTGGTAAAGAATACAGATAGATTTTCTCAGGCCTTGGAAGGCTTTTCTTTAAAATGTCAAACTCAAGAAAGGACAGGGGTCGCCCAGGTAGGATTAGCCTCCACGAGGGAAGCACATGGTTTCTTAAGAGTCATTTTTGGATAAAGCCACAGGAAGAGTCCACCCAAACTGGAAAGCCCAGGTTCTCTGGAAACTGTTGATCTCATCACTTAAATCAAGGTTCAGATCCTGTGTAAGCCTGAAGGAACCTTTCTTTATTGGATTTTAGATGACTGTATCATATTCTCCTTAGCCCTCTCTGAGTGAACGTCCCTAAAAAAAACTATCTTCTCCTAATTTTACAGTCTCTCTAGTTGAGCCCCCATAGCAAGCATATCTGTCTTTTCAGCAGATGGCTTTGGCCATCAGGGAGCCTAAAAGCCAATGGTCATAAAAAAATAAAACAAGAGTGGGGGAGGGGAACTTGCTTTGACAAACATCTCCCAGTTTTCCTGCAGTGCACAATTTCTCACCACATAAAACTGTCTGAAGGCTGCACCTGAGCCAAAACTTTAATAAATGTTTTCCCTCTAAAAGGCTTTCCAAGAATCATAGATATTAAAGCTGGAAGGAACCTTAGACGTCCTTAGCAGATCGCAGAGCAGCATCTGTGGTATAATTTTGAGAAAAGTGAGTCCAGAGAGACGAAATGCTTTGTGTCAGGTCACCCAGTGGGTGCAGTGGTAGACCCGGGATGAAATAGAGTCCAGGACCCCTGCCTGCTGGCCCCCAAGCTTCTGAATCTCATTTGTCCCCTTCTTGACAAGTACTGTGTTTGGTGTGATTCCGTGTGCTGTCATTGAACAAAGTCCGTGCTTTCACTGAATGCACAGTAATCACCGTTTATCGAGTGGCTATTGCATACTTTCCTTTTATAAAAACAAAGACTGTGAAACGTGTATTACTAAACCTGTTTTACAAATGAGGAAGGGAAGGCCTACAGAGTTATGGGTTTGTGCAAAGCCACACTGTGACTGAGCCAGGATTCAGACCCGAGGCTGTGCGAGTCTGGGTCTGGTGCTCTTTCTGCTGCGCTGAACTGTCTCTCTTTGTGTGATTTCTCTTCTCAGTAACTACCATCTTGCAATCTGAAGACACAGTCTTTTAGATATGAAAATGAATATCAATACCTCCTCTGTCTTTAAAAGTCTTTAGAGAAAGTAACTAGAACTATATACAGGGGTACTACCTAGGCTGGAGATACTGTGGATTCAGTTCCAGGCTACTGCAATAAAGCAAGTTAGTGTGTTAGTTGCTTAGTTGTGCCCAACTCATTGTGGTTCTACAGATTGCAGCCTGCCAGACTCCTCTGTTCATGGAATTCTCCAGGCAAGAATACTGGAGTGGGTTGTATATAGTATAATTTCATTGAGTGGTTGAATATGACAGATGTACTGTGAATATATTAATAGATATATGGGCATGGGGCTTCCCTGGTGGCTCAGATAGTAAAGAATCTGCCTGCAATGCAGGAAACCCAGATTCGACACCTGGGTTGAGAAGATCCCCTGGAGAAGGGAATGGCAATATCAGCACAGAGAATATCTAGAAAGACCCACACCGAACTCTTTAAAATAGTTTATGCTGATGAATGCATTCAAGGCCCAGCTGGTTAACAGAGGATTCAGTTCAGTTCAGTTCAGTTCAGCTGCTCAGTCACGTCCAACTCTTTGCAACCCCATGGACTGCAGCATGTCAGACCTCCCTGTCCATCACCAACTCCCGGAGTTTACTCAAACTCATGTCCATCGAGTTGAGGATGCCATCCAACCATCTCATCCTCTATCGTTCCCTTCTCCTCCTGCCCTCAATCTTTCTCAGCATCAGGGTCTTTTCCAATGAGTTAGTTCTTCACATCAGGTGGCCAGAGTACTGGAGTTTCAGCTTCAACATCAGTCCTTCCAATGAATATTCAGGACTGATTTCCTTTAGGATGGACTGGTTGGATCCCCTAAACAGAGGATTGGGGGACTATTTATGTATCATTTTAATTTTTCATAACCAAGGTATATTATTTTTAAAAATTAAACTTTTTTTGCAAACCCTTTACAACAGTTTAACCTTTTTTAATAACTAGGAATTATAATCAAAGTCATTATCACTGCTCTAAACTATATAAAGGATGGCCAGTCACAGGAGAAGTGCATGTGTGCTAAGTCACTTCAGTCATGTCCAACTCTTTGTGACCCAGGGACTGTAGCCCACCAGGCTTCTCTCCATTGGATTCTCCAGGCAGGACTACTGCAGTGGGTTGCCGTTCCCTCCTCCAGGGGATCTTCCTGACCCAGGGATAGAACCCATGTCTCTTATGTCTCCTGCATTGGCAGGCAGTTCTTTACCACTGGCGCCACCTGGGAAGCCCTCATAGTAAATAGTATGGATTTTTTTTTTCTATAGTCCTGAAAACATGTGGAAAGAACCAACATCAAAGCCCAGTGCAGAGCAGAGTTGCTGTATCAGTGATTGTTAAGCCTCTCCTCCCTAAAACCAAAAGTTCTAACACTGACCTCAATCCCAAATGAAAGTCTTTGGTTGCATGTAGAATATTAAAAAATCATGGGGTTTAACTTTTTACCTTGAATTACAAATGCATCCAGCATTCATTTGCCATCTTTTCCCATCTTGTTTGTGTTCTTCGGATTTTTTTCCTTCTTATCAGCCCTCTTCCATCTCTGCATTTGTTCATGTTTGTTTTTTGTGTTTTTTTTTTTTTTTTTTTTTTCAATAATAGTTTGGTTTTTTTCCTAAACATCCAATAGATATTTTTTCTTTAGGAATTAGTTCTGTTGTTACCAGGAATTAAATCTTTAGGAGTGAGTTAGGTTTTTACCAGTTTTCACATCATTGTTTTTAAAATCTATCCAAAAATCTGTTTAGATTGTTGAACTAACACCTTAAACATGCTTATTCACTCTCTCTTGCCTTTCTCTTTGCGAGTGGATGCATTTGTCTGTCCATTTAAAAAAGTGTCCTCCTGCAGGTAAGCATGACCGAGAAGCCACTGAGAAAGCCACCAGCCAGGCTGAAAAAACTTAAGATCAAGAAGGAAGGAAAAGATTTCACGATGAAGGACATAGAAGAGAAGATGCAGGCGGTGGAGGCGCGCAGGAAGGTAGCCCAGCTCTCACGTGAGGGACGCTGCTCTAATGAGCCATCCTCTTTCAGACCAAGTGCATGGACTGTATTAATTCTTTTAGTGACCTCTCTGCTTCCCATGCTGTATACTTAATTTTTTAAAGTTCTCTTTGTGTGGTGAAGGAATAAAGCACCATCTTGAATTTGGTCAAATTACAGCTTCAAAAGCCTAATGAGGCAGTATCTACTTCTGATAACTAAGTATATTTTCTTCCTATTAAGAAAAGAGAGAGAAACATCAGTTGGGGCCCCGGGCAGCAGGAGGTCTCGGTTGGAGGATGGGAGCTGAGCGGAGGCTGTGCAGACCTCAGACAACGCCTGCAGCATTCACACACACACAGACACACAGACACACACACACACACACACACACACACACACAGGCCCCATCACCCTCTGTCCACCATCATTTTGGGAACCAGCCTTCATGGCTTTAGTCTGATAGCCTTTACTTGCGTGTCTCTTGTTGGCCTCCCAAAGAGCAAGGACTAGACCACAGCTCCTTGAGAGTGTCCGGAGGGTATGGGGGCGAGGGGTGGGGGTGGGGGGGGAGAGGTCTGTCTCCTTCAATAGTAATTCCTCAACCTCTGTTGAATGACTGCATAATGAAGTAGAGAAGCCAGGAATGTTCTTCACAGGCAGTATTGATGAGGACTTGGAGAGAGTTACTTGGACTCTTTTTTCACCCTTTAACTCTGCTTTTCAGACTAAAGAAGAAGAAATAAGAAAAAGGCTACAGTGTGACCGGCTTCCGGTCCCAGCCTATCACTCAGATTCAGCTGAACCAGTTGGGGAGGAGGTTCCGTTGGCAAAAGGACTCAAAACCGTGAGTTGTGCCGAATTTGAACCATCTGACCTGCAGGAAGGAAAACTGCTGAAAAGGAAGAAGAGTAAAAGTGAAACTACCTCTGATGATAGAAACAACAGTTACGAGAACATCGGGACTGTGGAGTCAGACATGTCCTACAACCAAGCAGATGATGTATTCTGATAAAACTTAAGCCATTTTATGTGACTTTCAGGAAAAGTCATCCATTTCCCCAATGTGACATTCTAAGTCTGTCTCCGGTTTTCTTTGACTGTCTGACCCCTCAACCCCTGGGATGTGCCTTGGGCTTTAGGAATGATTGTGAGAGTTGCCGGGGCTGGAGCTCAGTTGAGTCGACTAAACCGGCTAGTCTGGCTTTCAAAAAAATTAAATAAAAAGAAAGTTTGACCAACTTCGGTTTTATAAAGTTGTTCTCCTTAAGTGTGGCTTCAAACATTGTGAAAATGCCTTTCATTTGTGAGCGCCTCTCAGCTTCTGTTAATGTGTTTGTGACAAATAGAATCCTTCTTTGTGGTTCCTGCCCCTTGGCTGTGTCCACCCTCTGAGGATCCTTTAAGACAAATTGTATGGATTTGTGTTAAGTATTTTCATGATCTATATACTTCATATACTGTATGTTTAGGTGTGGTTTTTTTTTTCTTTTAATTCTCTTTGTGTTGTGATGAAAGCAAAATCCTAATGGTGGCTAAATTACATTGCATTCACAAAATTGAAGAAAGCAACACCCGATTCTCAGAATTATATGAAGTATGGAATTTTCTTCATGTGAGAAAAGAAAAACTTTAATTGGAGCTGGTTGGGGAGGAGGTCCAGCACCTGACTTCCTTGAGGAGTCTCCTGGCCCTCGACTTCCTGGAATTACCCGTGGTTCTTCTGTTCCCTCACCACCCTCGTCCAGTCAATTATCAGGTCCTATAAGTCTACATGATCTTTGTTTTCTGAATCTTGAGCTTTAAGCCAACTTTTTTACTCTCCACTTTCACTTTCATCAAGAGGCTTTTTAGTTCCTCTTCACTTTCTGCCATAAGGGTGGTGTCATCTGCATATCTAAGGTTATTGATATTTCTCCTGGCAATCTTGATTCCAGCTTGCTCTTGTATCCATGTTTATACTCTCTCCCATCATTACCTAGTTCAGACCATCGAACCATCATTCAGCTAGATTACTACACTAGTCTTTCTTTTTTTCAATGGTCTTGAGAAATGGAATATTTCCTGCCATGTCAGTAAACAAGGATGTCACAGTCATCAGACTGTAGTCCTGCAGTGTGAGTCAGTGAGCCCTGAGAGATTCAGGAAGGAAAGCATTCCTGCCATCTAGCAGCCTGAGAAATCTGCATGCAGGCCAGGAAGCAACAGTTAGAACTGGACCTGGAACAACAGACTGGTTCCAAATAGGAAAAGGAGTACGTCAAGGCTGTATATTGTCAGCCTGTTTATTTAACTTATATGCAGAGTACATCATGAGAAACGCTGGACTGGAAGAAACACTGGACCGGAATCAAGATTGCCGGGAGAAATATCAAAAACCTTATATATGCAGATGACACCACCCTTATGGCAGAAAGTGAAGAGGAACTAAAAAGCCCCTTGATGAAAGTGAAAGAGGAGCATGAAGAAGTTGGCTTAAAGCTCAACATTCAGAAAACAAAGATCATGGCATCCGGACCCATCACTTCATGGCAAATAGATGGAGAAACAGTGGAAACAGTGTCAGACTTTATTTTTTGGGCTCCAAAATCACTGCAGATGGTGATTGCAGCCATGAAATTAAAAGACGCTTACTCCTTGGAAGAAAAGTTATGACCAACCTAGATAGTATATTCAAAAGCAGAGACATTACCGACTAAGATCCGTCTAGTCAAGGCTATGGTTTTTCCAGTAGTCATGTATGGATGTGAGAGTTGGACTGTGAAGAAGGCTGAGCGCTGAAGAATTGATTCTTTTGAACTGTGGTGTTGGAGAAGACTCCTGAGTGTCCCTTGGACTGCAAGGAGATCCACCAGTCCATTCTGAAGGAGATCAACCCTGGGATTTCTTTGGAAGGAATGATGCTGAAGCTGAAACTCCAGTACTTTGACCACCTCATGCAAAGAGTCAACTCATTGGAAAAGACTTTGATGCTGGGAAGGATTAGGGGCAGGAGGAGAAGGGGACAACCGAGGATGAGATGGCTGGATGGCATCACTGACTCGATGGACACGAATCTGAGTGAACTCTGGGAGTTGGTGATGGACAGGGAGGCCTGGCGTGCTGCGATTCATGGGGTCGCAGACACGACTGAGCAACTGAACTGAACTGAGCAACCATCAGATTGCAGCCACTCCCTACGATGAGCCCTGAGGAAACTCAGGATCTGAAAATACAGGAAACGGCCCCAGATAGCTGAGGTGCATATCAAAGGCATGATTTCTGTGAGCCCAGACTTTTGCATCTTTCCATACATAGAAAAGTACTAAATTCCTTAACTTGACACATCTAGTTTCTTTAATTAACAGTGATCTTTTGATGTTCCAAACTACCTGCCTTTTATTGTAAAACTCTTATATATCCTAGCTACTCTTCTCACAGCCTCAGAGGAGTTTCTCAAGCTATCTGAAATGCTGTCTCCTGGGCTACAGTCCTCATCTGTCCCCAATAAAACTTAACTCTCAACTCTCACATTGTGCAATTTTTTTCTAACAGTAAAAAGAAAGCCTGACTTTAATACTGAAAAAAGAGTCTTATCAGTATTTATTCAGTGGTCTTCTGCTGAAACCCTTTGTTGGTTCCCTTTCATGATCAAGGTAAAGTCCAGAGTTTTTTTTCTGACTGGTAAGACCCTCCGCTTTCATAATTCACTCCTGCTGAATTTCTGCTTCTTCAAACTTCACACACTCTCTAGTCTCTGGGCCTTTGTGCTGTTCCCTCCTTCCTCTCTCCTCTTCTCACGGCTTTACTTGCCTAATACACTCTTGTTTGTCCACTCAGACACCACTTCCTCTGACGCCCCTGGTCTGGGTTGATGGCCCTCTCTCATAGCTGCCCTTTGGTATTCCAGGTCACTCAGTGTCACACCTCTGTAGGAATTAGCTGATGCCTGTCCGTCTTCCCCACCAGACGTGTCAGTTCTAACAGGGCAGAGGATGGGTTTGTCTCTCGAGTGTATGCTCCTCGATTCTTTGTCTCGTCACAACAGAGATTTGGAGTGACGGATATTAAAGCCCCCTCCACGTGTCTCAGCTCTTGGATAGACTGTGCATAGCTCTCAGGTCTCGAATGGACCATGTTATAGCTCTTAGACAAATCAGTGTTACAGCTCAGTGTTACAGCTCTATTTTATTTAGAAGATAGCAGGAACATCCATCTTTGAAGAGTGAGGGCACCTCGATCTAAAGACACCTGGAGAAGAGCACCCCAGCACGTGGGAGAGAGCGAGATGGCTCCGGCTCCTCTATATGTTTGTCTCTCCCTGCAGAGAGACACTCCAGCCAGGAGTGTTGTTTGTTTCACCTGAGGTCCTCACTCCGGTCCTCGGACCTTCTTTTGTTTCATTTTCTCGGGCTTTGCCCTTCCTTGTCTGTAGCCACCGCCATTTTGGACTCCATTTCCCTGTTCTACCTACCTAACAGGTTTGTCTTGACCTCGGTTGCGGTTTTGGGCCTTGGAAAGTGCCTAGCACATGATATACATGGTGTAAATATTTTTCAGTGGATGAGTCATTACACCCATACACCCTCCAAAAGCCGAGGAGAGCCCAGGAGGTGGCTGGGGAACCAGGGCTGGGCGCAGTGCTGACCTGAGCAGAAGACCACTGGGCGCCTCCTGTGTGTACATTTCCTTTGGAATGATGTGATGGACACCACGTCTTCACACAGCCTGTAGGACTGAGGACTCCTTAAGCTGATGGATGGTGGTGCTGGTGGGGAGGCTTCTTTCAAAGCTCATTTCAGAACCAAAACATAAGAATCAGAGTCTACTTTTTACAAGGGGACCTTGGAAAGCCCTGTAGGCTCCCAGTGCCTCTTTTGTGAAAGTGTTAGTCACTCAGTCATGTCCAACTTTTTGCGACCTCATGGACTGTAGCCCGCCAGATTCTTCTGACCATGGAATTTTCCAGGTAAGAATACTGGAGTGGGTTGCCATTCCCTTCTCCAGGGGATCTTCCCGACCCAGGGATTGAACCCAGGTCTCCCGCATCGCAGGCAGATTCTTTACTGCCTGATCCACCTTACTTTATATGTTAATTTGGAATCACCCTTTTCAGAGTTGTACCAGATAAAATACTGTGTTTAAAAGTACTGTGCAAGCTAGAATATGTCAATATTTATAGCATATTATTGACATAAAATCCTATATGGGCAACATGATGTTTTTCATCTGTCCATGGGTTTTTCTACAGAGATGATCTCGCGGTGACATGTGCCAATCCTAATCATGTGAAATATTAAAGTAGCTAATGATTGACTACTGTAAAATGATTGTGCTGGGACACTTTGGAAGAGTTAGAGTATCATTCAGACATATGCAAATAATAAAATTTAATTGACTAAAAATACATTCAATGCAAATTTACAGTAATTGTTGAAAGTTAAATCAATCTTCAAATTTGCTAAATACTCAAATAATACTTTCCTTTGAAATCTTATGCTTGTGCCTATGCTATTTATAGGCATATTTATTGAGCTAAATTAAATGTAATTATAAGGATGAGCACTGAAGAACTGATGCTTTTAAACTGTGGTGTTGGAGAAGATTCTTGAGAGTCCCTTGGACTGCAAGGAGATCCAACCAGTCCATTCTGAAGGAGATCAACCCTGGGATTTCTTTGGAAGGAATGATGCTAAAGCTGAAACTTTGGCCACCTCATGTGAAGAGTTGACTCATTGGAAAAGACTTTCATGCTGGGAGGGATTGGGGTCAGGAGGAGAAGGGGACGACTGAGGATGAGATGGCTGGATGGCATCACTGACTCGATGGACGCGAGTCTGAATGAACTCTGGGAGTTGGTGATGGACAGGGAGGCTTGGCGTGCTGCAATTCATGGGGTCGCAAAGGGTTGGACGTGACTGAACGACTGAACTGAACTGAACTGATAGGGCTTCCCTGGTGGCTCAGTGCTAAAGAGTCCACCTGCCAGTGCAATAGACACAGGTTCATCCCTGAACCAGGAGGATCCCACATGCCACAGAGAAACTCAGCCCATGCACCACAACTGTTGAGCCTGTGCTCTAGAGCTGGGGAGCCGCAACTACTGAAGCCCAGGCACTCTAGAGCCTGTGGTCAGCAACAAGAGACATCAGTGCAATGAGAAGCCCACACACCACAAGTCGAGAAGAGCCCCACTTGCAGCACCTAGAGAAAAGCTCGAGCAGCTGCGAAGATCCAACACAGTCCCCAAATAATAATAATAAATGAATAAAATTATTTTTAAAATATATGCAATGTAGATGTGATCATTATCATTGACATCCTGGCTTGAAACCTCTCTCTATATAGTTAAACATGCCAAGGAGTAACATACCCTAGATGATAAGCCATATATTTTCTTAGCAAGACCATTCATTTTAACAGCATGGAAAGAGAGAGATGCAATGAGTTACCTGGATACTGGGTATAGCCCTAAAACTCTAGACATGTGTTGTGTGTGCGCTCAGCCACATCTGACTCTTTGTGACCCCATGGACTCTAGCCCGCCAGGCTCCTCTGTCCAAGGAATTCTCCAGGCAAGAATATTGGAGCAGGTTGCCATTTCCTTCTCCAGGGGATCTTCCTGACCCAGGAATCAAACCCATATCTTGCATTTCCTGCACTGACAGGCAGATTCTTTACCCCTGTGCCACCTGGGAAGCCCAGAAACTCTAGCCATGTTACTACTCATGAAACCGTCTGATGGTTTAGGGATGAAGCGAAGGAGTTTCAGAGACTGTAAGTCCTTCCTGCCTTCCCAGAGCCACCAGCATCAGCAGGGCACGAGGTTTGTGTTTGAACCCACTCTGCCTCCAATAAGCCACTAACCCCATCCTTGCAAAATTTAAAAAACGAACAAAGCAAAACCAACCACTTCAAATGTAAACATGACTTTTTACCAGGATCAACTTTCTTTCTTTTTTAAAGATGATTCATACTAAATAGTAAGGACTGAGATTTCTAAAATATAGTCTCTAGGAATAATGTTAATTTTATCTACTGAAGTAACATAATTGGTTTTCTCATTCTGATAATGAAGTTCTGAACAATCACCAGGGTATTTCAGTTAAAACCAAACCACAGCCTTCAGAAGTTATGAGTCAGGAAGGTGAGATTAGGCAAATGTCTTTATAAGAATTTGAATTGAGGGCAGCTGAAAAATGCCTGTATTGATTTCCTTGTGAAAGATGGCCTTGCTGTGTCTAATAGAAGGTACTTTGATATCAAGCAAAAAAATCCTCCAGTTTTTTCTGGGAGAAAAAAAACTTGTGATAATTTATGTTTATTTAAAATAATGTATGAAAGGTGAATTTAAAAACATTTCCCACATATTTAAAATATACACCATGTAAGACTGTTAGCAAAAGTACTTTTGTAATCACAAGGACAAAAATAGAATTTCTCATAGGGTGTTGCTATGGTGACTACCAGTAATTTATGACTGCGCCTATTTCTGTGTTTGTTATTTCATTATCAGTAAATAGCTAGTATTTGAGGGAGTAATTATATAGTAAATGCCACATACTAAAGATGTTTAATGCTGCAGAGTGTCAGCGGACAGATCACTTGCATCCACATAAGCTATATATGCAAACCTTCTTGTAGGATGGTGGAATGTTTGTCTCAGGAGATCAATAAAGCATTGTTTTAAAACAAACTGTGGGAGATAACTGTCACGGTCTCTCTGTCACTCCTATCTGCTTCTTAAAAATAATGGCCACCTCTTCGTTTTTATTTTTCTAAATCCCATAAGTAATATGTTATAGGCAATATGCACTGAAAAACAAAGGAACCAAAAAATACCAAGACTCCAACATTTTCCCTATCAAGAAAACTACTAGAAATATTTGACTGTATGGACTTCAATTTTTATTTCCTGCCATAAATGGACTCATGCAGCATAAACTGTTTTGTAACTTGCATTTCTCAACTCAGAAGTACAATATGTTTTCATGTAAATAAATCCACTCCCACCCTATCATTCTGAATGATGTAACATTGTTTGGTTTCCCTGTTATGTGTTTAGGGACCCTCATCCCTAAAGATGATCATCAACACATTTCTGTTTCTGTTTTTTTGGCAAGTTGGTAAGTAAAATAATTTGAACATTGCTCCTTATAACAGCAACCTACACCACTGGGAGGGCAGACAGCTGCTTGTTCACCCAGGACCTTGCTTCCTATTGTCCTTATTCTTGGTCACTGCCCCTCAGAGGGCAGAAGATTTGTCTTGCAAATTCACCTCGAGATTCTCGCCCTGTCCAGGAAGCTGCATTCCCCTTATCACAGTTTGCATTCTGCACACTGAGATCTCAAGTATGCTTGAAAAGTCCACAAGATAAAATGTTTCAAAAAGGCAGCCGTTATGGCTTACATTCCAGTTGGCTTTTCATTGTGGTGGTTGCTCAGTGGCTAAGTTGCATCCAACTATTTGCAACCCCATCGGCTGCAACACACCAGATTTCCCTGTCCTCCACTATCCCCCAGAATTTGCTCAAACCCATATCCACTGAATCAATGATGCCATCCAACCAGCTCTTCCTCTGTCATCCTCTTCTCCTGCTCTCCCTCTTGCCCAGCATCAGGGTCCTTTCCAATGAGTCAGCTCTTCGCATCAGGTGGCCAAAATACTGGAGCTTCAGCTTTAGCATCAGTCCTT